>CAJDSM010048121.1:488-11414 GCA_903981925.1 Ostrea lurida | reverse complement strand
CCCCCCCCCCCCGGCTCCTACGCACATGATGTATAGATAGAAAGAGTATTAAACCACATCAGTATAATGCCTTGCTTCGCACATAAGATTTGGAGTAATGTCAATTTTTAGACCTTTAATCATAACCTTAAAATTTATTCAATATCTATTCGTTAAAACTTGATTATTCTTTTGGTGTCAACACAACATAAGCAACACAAACCAATTATGAAATAGATGCATAATCATGTCTTCTAACGATACATATATATATATATATTCTAAAAAATTTAAAACCAGTAATGGAATTTTGCACTTGATATAAGCGGGAAATTTCATGATATCAAATTTAAGTGTTTAAAAAGATATATTAGGAGTACTGTCCATTTCTAAAAGTCAAAGCCTTGTCGTAAAAGTTATAATGGAACTAAAAATAAATGTGGGGGTTTGAGATCACATTTTTGAATCATTGGCCAAGATTAACAGAATATAAGAAATAGAAATTCTGATATTTTTTTTCGGGTGATTGCAGTATCACGAATTTTTAGCGGTAAACTGCGTCATGGCGCAAGTGATAAACGCATATCACCTCGTAAAAAAGAATATAAGATTTATTTCTTATCAATTTAATTTCATATTACAGCACAGACAAATAATGTTATTGAGACTTTGATTGTTGTTCAGGTACGTGATCGAAAAATCACCTCGATTCTTATAAAGTGTTTCAACCAATGAGAATCGGCGCTAGGTGATCACGTGAAATAAAATTAAATGATACTAAAATCTTGACCAACATGATACCCTGCGCCAAAGACCAACAAAAGTTCCTACATCTACTAAGATGCACAAATCAAGTTTGTGAAGTATATGCATGCATTTTGCACGCACATTCAATTTAGAATGCAAATTACAATTGTGGTTCATAAATGGAATCATTATCATTATTTTATAAGCATAATTAACTTTATCCATCTAGGTATGAACAAAGAGCAAAATAATTTCAAACTTTTTTAATGAAATTTGTATGATTAACGGTGATCCTTTTCAAAATATCTCAATACATACATGTATGTATGTTCTCGTTCTCGACTCTAGGTGAAATTGATAAACCAAGCAGTAATAAAAAATTTCGTAAATTCCTATGATGGATAATTTTTGTTTAATAAACTATTCAAAATGATACCATAATTACAAAACTCCCATCATCCATTTTCATGACCGTTATGGACATTGATCAACCTTGAATATTACCACTGTGCATGCCAGTCTGTTGATCAATGAGAAGTCCCAGATTAACAGACAATGCAACTCGCTTCTTCTATAAAATATAATTAACTGTTAAAATAATAACAAAACAAAGTAACCAAGAATATCTTAGGGGAGGTTAAGCATCTTTCATTTTTGGCATATATCCTTCCTTTCTCGGCCCTGAGTATGATTAAGTATTTCAAATTCAGAAATTAATTTCAAAGTAAAATTAATATTTAATGCAGAATATAAATTTTAGAAGTCAACATAAGATAATTACATAATTAGCCCTTCCGTATAATACATCCTGATTCACATCGCGCGGTGGTAAATGAAAGAAATGGAGGGAACATATTTGATACATTTAATTTCCGACATGATTAAAAGATTTGTATATGTCAGAACCATGGAGAAATTTAGACGTCCACGTAAGGCGTGTATGGATATGCAAATATCTATGACGACCAATGAATTGTTTTGAAACAATCTTCGATCAGTGAAAAAATATATAAATACAGCGAAGATTCTGAACTTTTTTAAATTTAAGGATATGAATCACTTTACGATGTCACATCCAGGGTTGCAATTTGCTTTCACGTAAGTTTTTTTTTTTGTTTACTTAATAATTATTCACGCCATCTGCTTTTTCATTAATAATGTTAGATGATAATTATAATCTGTACACACCATTATGTGTTAATTAATAGTGCATATTTTTGCCTGACGATCTTTTTATTGATAATGACAATCATTAAATGTTCATGAAGATTATAAACTTTTTTCTTAATCTATCAAAAATAGTGTAGAGCTATGCGTTTTCTTCCATCAATTAACTTCACACGGAGATGCAAAGCACATCTATTACAAAAAATTTGCTACTGTTGAGTTGTGTTCTTTCGCTAACGAACTATTTAGCTGTGTAATATGGACCGATCACTTAATACTGATACGTCGATCTCGCGAGATCATTTAATATCGGAGAATCTCGCGAGACTATTTGATAGATCTCGAGAGAATGTCGATTTTTCACGAGAATATGTAACTGAGGGATAGCTATATATGATGGTTCGATCTCGCTAGACAATGTAACATAATTTTGTGATGGGACGATCTCGCGAAAGGAGAGCTATTTCAAATGGCTAAAGTGGGAGAATCCTAGGGATAGGAATTGAATGAAATAAAACATGACCTGCCAATTGCAGTAACTGTGTGGGACAATTAGAGCACCAATGGNAGTGGGAGAATCCTAGGGATAGGAATTGAATAAAATAAAACCTGACCTGCCAATTGCAGTAACCGTGTGGGACAATTAGAGCATCAATGGTTCCATTCATATTAATTGTGGTTTCCTTTATATTGCGTACAAATGCCAGCATCCTGATAAAAAGTATGTTGATGCTAAATGTGCTCCAATAATATGGATGCTTAGAAGAAATTTAGTCAAATTTTACATCAAACTCTGCGAATTTTGTGAAGCCTCAGCATTCTATTAAACACTTCCGGCGCAGGTCAACAATTTAGTATATCAATGTGTTGCAAAATGCATAAAAAGTTGACAGATGAAAAGTTGAATTTGTAGAAGTAGTTTGGTAATCTTGTGGATTTATTTATTATCTTTCGCTTCCCGTCCGCGGAAGTCGTGCCTAATTAAATCTAAATTAATATAAATTATTCCTGTTGGCGCGCAAACTGGTCCATAGACATGTCATGTTTAAGGTTTAAAATATGTTCTATATCAAAACGGGATTGTAATCTAAGTATTCCGAGAACATCTCCAGGCCAGCATATTTCAAGAAAAAGCGAGGATAACAAAAACGAACGTACGTCCCAGATAGAACACAAAACAAGAGTTGCGCTCCATTGGTTACTTGTTAAAATTTAATTCGCAATTCGCATTATTAAAGATTGGTAGCACCTTGAACAAATTTTGTTTGGGAGAATAAAAAAACCTTTAGAAAGATTTGACTCCTACAAACTAATTTTACTTGTTGCATGACAAGAAAAGGAGACAAAGGCAAAGTCCATACAAGTAATAAAAATAGCTATATTTTAAAGCAATTTATACCTGTTCACCGTTTTGATATAACGTGACCTGTTATTTTGTCCCATTTTTTGTGCATTTCTGTGAAAACTAAATGTCATGTGCCGGACATGGTGTTTTTATAAACTACTTGAATACTTTTGGTGAATTAATATCTTAAAAAATTGGAATATTCATATGTTCAAAATAATAACGTTGTTTCAATCCACTCAACTGAAAAGGAAAATGTACCTTAAAAGTTTCTATCCCCAGTGTCACGGTTATTTTACGATCAAAATTGAATTACATATAGACCCGTGGGAGTCCGGGTTAGAATAGATCCCCTTGCGTGTCGTAAAGGCGACTGAATGGGGCGGTTATTCGGTGAGACCTGAAAAACCGAGGTCCCGTGTCACAGCAGGTGTGGCACGAAAAAGATCCCTCGCTTGCTCAAAGGTCTGAGTGTCGAGCACAGGCCTAAAATTTGAGCCCTTCACCGGCATGGTGACGTCTCTATATGAGTGAATTTCTCGAGTGGGATGTGAAACAATAAATAATCGATCAATTAATATTCTAAAATAATAGGTTTAAATATTTTTTTTGGGGGGGGGGGGTTGCAGACTTTGTAAATAGAGATCATCCTCAATTTAATTTGTTACTTGGTAAAGGTCAAAGGTGAATTATCAAGAGGTCTAGATGTGTCCAAATATAATCCACGAATTTATAAAGGATGTAGACACTAAATAGTAAATTTCCACAAATTCCATACTCTAGATGGGGTAGGTTGATTCGTGTCTGCTTTCTTTCAGTCTCCTGATATTTCTCTTCCTGGAGGCTGGGGCAAAGGATGCGAAATGGATGTCAAAACGAGGCGATGGGCCAATCCAAAAACGCCTGTTTAGCGGTCCTACTACAACGAAACCAAAGTTTGGTCGGATGCCAAGTCCCAATCAGGATGACTTACTTACCAGACCTGTCACCCATAGCTGCCACTGCCGTAATCGTGGACCATTCAACAAAAAATATCGCTATCTCCATAAGCGCGCTGTCCAAGAGTCGTATGGGTAAGCGATGGCACTCGGCCAACCTCGGAGGTTCCGGAATCAGCCGAGGTTGGCCGAATGTAAGCGATATTTTCACCTTGTTGCCTTCCAATGCATGCACGAGTTATGCATACGCAATGTACGTTTCACAATTTTTTTTTTCTATCTCCAAAATTGAAGACTTCCAATGATAATAATAAGAGTTACAGAAAATGCAAACATCATTCAATCCCTTCAGAATTATTTGATGATGATGAAAATACAATCATACAACAACTGACAGTGTTTTTGTAGTATGTATACCTGCAGGTGCATTGCATTTGCTTTCTCCAAAGAAAGGTAACTCAGAATTCAAGTATGAATAATAGTGCAAATTACATTCTTCATCAACTGTTATCTTTACCAAAACACAGGAAATATGGCCTGATTTTTTCTCAAGGAATTTCTAAGTGTACTATGATTTTATATTAAGAATAGTTCTATAAAATATATACAGATAACGAACGTTGCGTATGACCTAAGGTAGATGAAGTAAATGTTCGCTCAATTAGCGAGTATGTACCCTGGTGGGAACTTCGCCCTCTGAGTATATTGAGAAATCCGAAACTTTTCTTCATATGTGTTTTCCTTTTTTACAACAGAAATAGGCCCATTAGGAGTGATCACGCTGCACAAGTTCAACAGCCTGACCAGGGGTCAAGCGCCGGATCGAGCGAAGACGGGTGTGAATTCAGGGATGAGATTACGTGCGATAGGAGCTCTAAATATAGAACCATTGATGGCAGCTGTAACAATTTTGCTCACCCGTACTGGGGAATGGCGGAGACTCCTCTGGTCCGATTTGTCTGCCATGCTTATGACGACGGTAAATGACGTACACACACACACACACACACACACAACAAACACACGGCCTTTACAGCGGTATATTCAGAGTTCTCTCTCTCTCTCTCTCCTCTCTTCTCTCTCTCTCTCTCTCTCCTCTCTCTCTCTTCTCTCTCTCCTCTCTCTAATATATAATATATATTATATATTTACTGGTATATAAAAAACTTTTATAAAATCTCCATTGTAATACGCAATTGTCAACCTGTTTTAGAAGTTATACTAGTAAGTATGAAATATTAACTTTAGCAACAGTTAGTAAGATAAGAAAAACAGAGAACAATTGAATGTATTAAGGCAGTGTGTTAAGAATGATAGCCGCCTGTATTAAACACCTTGATTTTTTATCCCTCCCATTTTTCAATGTCATTATTTTGCAAGTATGACTTTAAAAATCTTGCTCTATCAAAGGAACTTGGTGCCAAGGCGAAATGGGGTATTTGGTCTACTACCGGAACAAGGCAGATAAGACTTTGAGATTCACGAGAAAGAGCCGCCGACGCCACGAAATGGGAGGATCACCCATTTCCTGATGTCATTTGGACAAATGTTAAGTCACGACATCTTGGAAAACGTCGTATCTGAAAGTAAGTTTTGTACAGATACGATTGAATGTATTTTAAGGAATGAAGCTAATTTGACCTATTTATACGATATAATCTAACTTGGTGCAGTTTACGCTTTATAATCCGCGGAAGCGGATTATATTTAGCGTAAACTGTACCAAGTTAGATTTATCGTATAACAAAGGTCAAAAATTAGCTTCATTCCTTATAATTTAATTTAAAAATTGTATTTAACTTTGTGTGATGAATAACTTGCGAAGATGATTAAGGATTTTGAATGAGGCGGACGAATTTTTGCCGTAGCAACAAAGTGGAAAACAATAACGTCAATGCATTGTGACGTCATTCTAGGACGTCACAAGAGCAAGTTAGATTATCCAAAATATTGATTTTGCTCAATCGTATTTTAGCCAATCAAAATTGCTTTGTAACAAGTAAAATTAAATATATTTTGAATGGCATCGAAGCTAAAATAAACTTTAACTCTCTATGCACCTGAAAATGAAATAATCTAAGGTCTTTGATATTATTACTACGGAAATATCAATTTTTCCCTCTTGATTACGTCAGCACCTGACGGAGATGACCTGGACTGTTGTGGTATCCATAGCGGATGACCCAACATGTATCATGCCGCTGAGAATCAGAGCAGACGACCCATTCTTCGGTCGGTTCGGGAGAACTTGTTTGAACTTTTCTCGATCGGAACCCTCGCCTGACTTAAATTGTAAATTTTAGTAAGTTCATTTGCCACCATAGTTGGTTTTTTTTTCTGGTGTATTAGAATTATTAAGTAACAGCGTGATAATTCGCTTCAGTAAACATGCCAGATTTTCACATCACAATTACCATATTACTCATCGATTGGCTGTTTGATTTCAATGAAATGAACACTATTTGCTTATAAAATAAAGTATCCGCCCACTACCATCTATAGTATACATTATATTGAGACCAAACAGCAAATCGGTGAGTAATTGGTAATCATGTTATAAAAATTGCATGCTCACTGAAGCGAATATCATGCTGTTAGTGGAATAATTCTATCTTGTTTTAGTTTACTTTTATATTTTGTCGAGAAAACATTTGACGTATATCTTGTTTTTTAATTAATTAGCATCTGATTATATAGGTAAACATGCTCTTCTAATTCCCGGTATGTTTTCTTTCAAATACGTTTAAAATATAAATTTGAATTCAGAGATTCGTCAAACCATCACGGAGTATACACAGTACATCGATGGCTCCTCATTCTATGGATCAGACATGGAATCGTATCCAGGGTTACGAGCGAACAGTGGAGGTAAATAAGCTGTATTCTCATTGATCGATGAAAAGAAAGTACACTTTTCCATGGAGTCAAATACAACGTGCTTTTAATAAAGATGCGCGAGAACAAAAATAATTCTGAAAATCATTATATTAGCACATTTCAAGATAACATTTTTCTTTTTTGAGATTATCCATATTGTTCACTCACAATTCATCTATGTAATGATTTGTTTAACGTTGTTACGAAGTTCGAGTTATGACCGAGTTTATGCTGTTGCTAGGTTACGGCCTTATGTGGATTTTAATGGTGGCAGTTCAATGTTATTCGTGATTGCATTGAATTGATTGGTATGATAAAAATGTATGAAGTAGAAGTCCTATCTTGCCAAAAAAGTCACAAATCACCATCATTATTATCGGTTTATTGATATTTTACAGGGCGTCTGCGCACACAGGATCATCCTAATGGAGAAGGGGAGCTGATGCCTGCAGCAGACGAACCGGAAGATGGATGTCGAGAAACCAATGAACAGTTTAAGTGCTTTCTTTCCGGTAATTCATATTTTCACAAAGTATTTAAAAAGTTCATCATAAACAATATGTGTAAAGAAAAATATGTGTAAATATGTGTAAAATTACGGACATAAAAATCAGCAAGAACACAGTTGAGAGTAAGGCAGATATGGACCCCGGATTCACCAGAGGTGGGATCAAGTGCCTAGGAGGAGTAAACACCCCCTGTTGACCGGTGACTAATATGTTTTTGTGTACTCTAGTAAATAACAAAAAAAAATTCCAAACCTGCCACATAGAAGTACCTATTTTTTGAAAACTTTTCGGAAAACAACATTTATAAAAGGAAAAAGTATTCTTAGTCAGATTGCTAACATTCAGGATTTAGTTGATGTTATCATTTCCATAACAAAGCTATAAGTGACAAAAAGTTCCCTGTGTAACCTCATTGCATCAGCATTAACTTACCATTGGGTTCCTCAAGAATGATCAATTTCCTAAGCCCCAAACAGAATACAAAATAAGAATTGAGCAAACACGGACTCCTGGGCACAACAGAGGTGGGATTAGGTGCCTAGGAGGAGTAAGCATCCCCCTGTCGACCCATTTATTTTTTATTCTGTGAAAGTATGAGTAGGGCAGATAACACAACAACAAATAAATAACAACAACATACACTCAATGAAATTCTACATGCGGTGATAAAACACATAGTTTTTTCGGAAAAAAAAATTATCTGCCATGTTGTGTATAACAGAGTAATTTATCTCTCAGCTACGTTTCTCTTAAGTGTTGTTAAACTGACAAAGCTATTTTTGTATTCTCTCAGTTATTCTTTGTTCGTCATCAGAATGTGACGTCATATCTTTCAGGTGATGGCAGAGTAAACCAACAGGCTGCATTAACTGGTCAACACACTATATGGCTCAGGGAACACAACAGAATCGCTAGACGACTAGAATACTTATTTGGAAGCTGGAACGACGAAAAAATATTCCAAGAAGCTAGACGGATAGTTGGCGCCATGTTTCAACATATAACCTACACCGAATATCTACCTATAATCCTGGGGGATAATATCATGAGATTGTTTGACTTGAATCCTAAATCCACTGGTCATTTTTTCCAACGTTACAATCCTTGTGTGAATCCCAATATCCGCCACGGATTTATGGCGGCTGCGTTTAGGTTCGGACACAGCATGATCAATGATCGTCTTGGGTTTAAATCGTCCAGCGGGGAATATATTCGTAGTCGATTTAGGAAAGAATTCAACCTACCCAACCGGATGTACGAACCGGAAGGAGTCGAACGAACGATGCGTGGACTTTATATTGAACATTGTCAAAGTGTGGATAGGTAAATCTGAAGTAGTTTTATTTTCAATGTTTTAAGGAGTTTATTCCTTATGACAAAACGTCACAAAATGGCGATGTACATCTATGTTTAAGTGTTTGTTTGGATCAAAATTATATCATCGTGGATCAGTAGGTGACGCTGGCACACCGTAGGACCCGAGTTCAAATCCGCCAGGGACTTGTGTTCATATTTACTGAAATAATTTTTTGAAAATCATATTTTTGCATCCAAATTTCCATATTTTCCACCTTTTTGACATGTATACTGATCATATATCATCATATCTTTCATAATCAAATCATTTCGCGCTGTTTTGAGAAACATTTCACAGACGTAGAGAGCCACCTGAAATTGAGATTAAATTAAGTTGATTCGAAACACAAGAGCATGCCATGCGTATCAGGATTTTTTAAAGCTAGACCAACCATTAACAAAAAAGTTGATGTTGCAGGGTTATAATCTCGTTTAAAGTCATCATTTCGCAAATTCTACGGTCGCTATAATGACCTTGTTTCCGATTACAAATTATCACTAAATCATATATCTTGACTGATTTGTTTCATATCCTTCCATCATCACCTGCATATGGTGTGTATGTCTCTCAACTTATTCGGGTACACAAGAGCTTGTTTGGCGTATGATTCAGTTTTTGCCAGATCGAGGCAACTACTTACCAGACAAGTTGTGTATGTGCAGGGTTTTTTAACCAGTCACGTATTAAAAGCAGCATTTCGTAATTTTATGGTCGTTAGTAACAACTTAGTTTTACCAAATATGACGTATAATTGAGTCAAATGCAGTTCGCTGAATGCGTGTTCATAGCCATTTAAGCCGTTTTTCACACACTGATTTGACTACGGGACTGTTCCGTTTTACTGATCATATGAGTAATTGGGCTCACGGCGGGTTGTGACCGTCAACAGGGGATGCTTACTTCCTCCTAAGCACTGATCCACCTCTGGTGTGTTACGGGGTCCGTGATTCGCCCAACTCGTTTTTTTGTATTTATGTAGGACTTACGGAGATTGATCACGTTCGTTTATCTTGCCTTGTACAATTGTTAGACTGTCATTTACTAACAGATTTGACTCGGGTAATCCCGTTGTACTTGATTTTCGAACTCAGGGCCTAACGGCGGTGTCACCAGCGTCGCAGAGGAGCTTACTCTTCGATGGCACAACTTGTATCCCTGCTTCGCTTTCGGTCGGAGGACCGTGTTTGCCCTACGACTCGATTTTTGCATGTTTTTTGGTTATGATTACGTTTAGATACGATGTTACTCGCCTTTTTGTATCTATATTTCTAATCTATTCTTTGAAGGTTTAAATCAAGGGAAGTAACCAATCACCTTTTTCAAACTGCTAGAGGGAATGGGAATGATCTCATATCAACCAACATTAACCGAGGACGAGACCACGGCCTCCCCCCTTATATGGAGTTCAGGAAAATGTGTGGCCTTTCAACGACAAACAAGTTTTCTGGACTGAAAGACCATAGTCGCAAAAATAGGAGACTTCTCCGTTATGTTTATGAGTAAGTAGCTACGTCATCAGATAGAGTAATAGAATCCTTCATTATTTCTCGTGTTGGATAGGGATATTCCACCGAGGGGACAATATTCGCAGTCTAAGACGAGGCTGTGTCGATGTGGAAATTTCCCGTATCCATCGAAGTAAGATAATGAATCGGATTGATTTTTCTCACATTTTATCCACTGTTCAGTGCATAAATTCAGGAGCTTTAACTGAAGCTTTAGAATTATCAATATCCCTATTTGAACTTTAATGCAGAAACTATTTAGACAGGCAGAAAGAGCATATCCGAAAATGGTTTACACTAAAAGTGTATACTAAAAACAACCAAGGCTGTCTACCAGAAAGCTATATCAAATTGAAATTTAATCGAAACACTATAAAATATTTGCTTCATCGTGTAACGTAAATCATAGGAAATATATGACGTCACAATCAAATGACTTCGCAGCAGTATAAGACAGAAAAATCTCAAATGGTTGTCTCACTTGGGTAAGGTCTCACACCGG
>CAJDSM010048117.1:2986-15849 GCA_903981925.1 Ostrea lurida | reverse complement strand
AGGTCAAGGTCACTAGGTCAAATGTCTTGGTCTCCTCATCAGGCAAAGATCTATATGAAAATATCAAAACGTTATCCCTCTTGATTCAAATTAGTTTTTGAAATGTAGGTCAAATTCCAATGTCAAGGTCACTAAGTCGAAAGTCTTGGCACCAAGAGAAGTATTTTCATGAGGCATCTATATATGTACATGTAAAATATGAAAGCACTATCCCCTTGATTCAAAAGCTATAGTCCACTGTTATAGTTTTTTCTTTAGTGCGACGCCGACACCGGTAGGTTCAAGACATTAGCTCTCCGTGGACAGTCGTTTTCCAGCACGTCGATATCTTATAACAAATCACCTGTCTTACTCATTTCATCGATATCTTTTTTTCAGTCTAGATTGGTTGAAGATGAGAAAATGTCGTAAAGGAAAAGACTGGAACCAATTTGACGATTATTTACGCTCAACTATGTGGCAGAAACATGAAATTAAACGTGCTGGAAAATGAGCGAAACTCTCATCAGCTGCATGCCAAACTTTGGTTAGAAGAAGAAAAGGTATGACTTTAATGTAATGGACATTATATAGGGAACTTAGTGAGCTAGCTTTTCTAGCGATGTGACAGTGTTTCTCTTGATCACGCAACACCTTCTGGTAGATTTTCTGCGGAGCTCTGCAGTGGCATTTTCAAATTTAATTTTTTTTCGACTCTCAGAGAAATAAACGACAAGACAAGATTTATTGGTACTCTTTTGGGGAACATTTATATTTTTGTGTAATTTTATTAATTTCACCTCATCCAAAATGAAAAAAAAAGTGATAAAAATTACTTCATAGAAGGCATACTTTCTGTAAAATTCACGCGCTTCTGGGGGCTTCGTCCCCTGCACCCCCACCAGGGTTTTGTCCTGGATTCACTGGGGGCCTCAAGGCGAGCCCCCAGATTCATAAAGTTGCGCCCCCTCTAGCCTCAAATCCTGGATCCGCCCCAGCTCTGGGACACACAGTGCAGACGTGGTTTCGTCCGGGGACGATGGTAGACGGGTTCGGTACCGGGAGGAACGAATGTGATTGTTGTAAGGAAAACGGGCCGATGCTGTGCTGACAGTAAACTGGTAACAACCGTTGATGGTGCTAACGACACAGTTAGTCGTAGCCGATGCGTAACCTCAACAGTGGACCAAGTTTCGCTGCAACAGGCGCCAAACATTCCAGGTAAGAGAGAGCTGCTAAGCCTGGACGAAGCTTCCTGAGCGGAAATAGGGGGGGGAGGGGTGGGGGGGAGCGATCACGCGAGCAGTAAATGAGAGAAACTCATCGACCCCCTAAAAGCTAGCTCACTTAAGCGAATTTCTTAGAGAACATTAGGACCTATGTCTAAAGTTTAAAACCCTGCAAAGAATTGATTTATATCACACGTCCCTAGACAGGGGTGATCTTTATCTAAATTTTTAAGAAGCGAGAAGCTGCCTTAGAAGATCCCACCTGTTAACACGCCGGATTTTGAAACACATACGCCTTAATGCGACGCAGGGGCGAGGAGAAATGATAAACCGGCTAGGAAAACCCAGACCACGGATACGATGTAACGACTGGTTATGGAATAAGAAGCAGACGAGGAAAAGCCCAGACACAATATTGGATGTAAGTAGCAGAGCGAGAACAAACACGAGCAATACGACTGTACAGGTTTGATGAATAGAAAAGCAGGCTTGAAAACAGCAGACACAATGGAACAGATGTAAGTTACAGATCGAGAAAAAACAAACACAAACGATTAAAGCAAATAACGACAGTGATCAATCCGAGTAAGTAAGTTAGCAGGGACGAGGAAAATGGAATAGAAGGACGAGACAACAGATACGATGTCACACTTTTAGCCAGACGAGAAAAACCAGACACAATACAGATAGTTATGGAAATAAAAAGCAGACGATTAGAAAACCAGACCGAGCAGAATACGATGTAAGGTTAGGAGACGGATAATTAAATTTTTTTTTTTTGGAAGGGAACACACAACATAAATACCTGTATAGTGTTATTGATTGTTTTTTTTTCTGCAGAGAAGAAACTTGATAGGACTCCATGTGAGAATGCTTCTCTCTCAGCTCTCTCGTCAAATCTCCTTCTCAGTCTCGTCTGATCTTCGTCTCTCCTCTCTCTTCACCTATCTCTTCTCTCTCTCCGCATAATCTGTGGAGATTTACGATAGTAAACATATTACAAAGTTTTTCAGCCGGTGCGACGTGTCGTTGACCGTGGACTGCCATTACTAAAGAAGGTATGGAAAAGCACCAACAAACAAAAGTTCGGCCATGAGTTTTGATATAGGCCAGTCATCAAAATTATACATCAGGAGTTACTTTAATAAAATGGAAATGCACAGAGGAAACATTTTAGTCACCATCAAAGCGATTATTAACACAGCAGGATGAAAATCAAGAAAGACAACCTACGAATGTCAGACATAAGCGGGATGAAGATGTTTTAGTAAATGACTAAATACGTAGCGTCGATTGGTAAAGAGTAATGCCATGATTTGATGCATAAGTTTTCATTTTTGAAGAGAAGACTGTCACTATAGAGAAGTTGGAACTGTATACTAATTCCGTAATTTGCGTGTAAAGAGATGGAATACATGTTGAATCCTCGATATCCGAACTTGATGGGGACTGAGGAAAAACTGTGCGGAATGAAGCTATCGAGGGTAAAAGATATTTGAAAATAGGTATAATGTAATGGGACTTCAGAGAACCACTTCTGGCGAAACATAGCCAGGTATTCTAGATATCAGTTCCGAGATACCGAAGTTCAACTGTATTTCATTTAACAGTGGAGTTTTTGAAAGAGCTTCAATGTACTAAGCATCGGTGTGTGTAAATCCTAGATTGGAAGAATCCTTTGTAGAAACTCATTATATCAATATTGCGCTCTATCGGGTGTCTAAATCATCGTATTGACCTAAGAAAAAAAACCAACCCAGAAATAAATTGTTATATATGATTAAAGATGATTTGGAAACAACCTTCAAAGACTGTCTTTGCTTTTAATTGTAAGGTGAATAGAATCGATTGCGACAAATGCTGAGATCGCCAAAAAGTCAGTATCCTACTATTCACACCTGAGGGTCAACGTGGAGTGAATATTAGGAATTTATGAGACTCTAATTTGTTGGTTTTCAGCCAATCAAAAGCCTGGAAAGTATTCAATAATAATATCTGGTTATGTTATAAAATATACAAGAGGCCTATGGCCACATCGCGCTCACGTGAGTCGACCCTCGGCCCTGCTCAGCAAGTGGTGATTTAAAAAAAAAAAATTTCAAAGTTTCCTAAAACGACCAAGTGGATTCTGGAGAAGACATTTAGGAGAAAACTTTGATCCCCCTAACGTGGCCCCACCCTACTACCCCGAGGTTATGATCGATCAGATTTGGATCTACTCTATAGCAACAGGAAGCTTTTAATAAATATTGTTTCCTTGGTCCAATGGTTAGGAGAAATTTTCCCTGTATATCAACATGTAAAAGCTTTGATCATGCCACTCTAGCCCACGAGGGGGATTCAGATTTGAAACAACTATGTGAATCTAACCACTACACCCAGGAACATTCATATAAATTTCAGCTTTATTTTGGCCCATGTGGTTTATTGAGAAGAATTTCCAGATGAAAAGTTCACGGGAGAAGTATACTCTAAGTCACTGCTGACGGGCAATTCACACATGAATAAACCGCAGATGACTACGAAAACGACTGATGAGCCTCTAATGTACCTCATCGTAGCCTCAGCGTTGCTTGCATGAGGGATTGACCATGAATTGGGAGATTCTCCACATGATATATTTATGGAAGCCAGGGCGGTTGCGTATTGGCAGTTTTGCACAAGAAACTTTGTGGTTTTTGAGAGTAATTCTATTATTGGCACGGAACTTTTAAGTAGTCAAGATAAAATAAGATCGTCGCTGTGTGAGGCGTAGTATGCTTTGGCGCTTATAGGCAAAGCATCAGTACTACGTTAGAACGGATCGCATGCAACAGATGCATCTTTGTTTTAAGAGGGTTTTATGAATGTTAAGAAGTGCAGCAAGTGAAGACGGCTGAACATTTTAGTGAGGGAAGCATCCTTAAATCAGGTAGATTAGCTGCGTTAGCCTGTATCTGGTCGAATGAAAATATTAGATAGTGAATAGCTTTAATTTTGGAGTGACAATTACATATATGCGCAACATTTCTATAGAAATAAATACGTCTCGAGTTCAAGCGATGCTGGAAAAACACAGCTAGAAAGAGTTTAGAAAGGGCCAAAGTAATTTATTAAAAGTGTTTTTAAATTTTGCGAGATCATGACGCACATGAATATGCGCTTAGAATTATAAAAAAGCAGGTTTAGGACTATGGATCGCTTACTTTCGCTCCTTACCTGGTCACACCATCTTCCTGTCTCTTGCGGTGATCATTAAATTTGCATATTTGTTCTGAGAGTTCTCCAAGAAATCGGTATTATCACTAAGAAAACTATTTCGAAAAGTATTGACTCCTTCCTATACAGACGGACTTAGCGAGAAGGGCGAGGGCAGTATATATTATATTTAGTCTAGCAAATATAATTTGGTAGGCTTGCAATTATATACGCAAATTTAGAGAGCTGTTATTACCAACCGCACTTTTAAAAAAATGAAATTCATATACAATTAATAAAAGCTAATTCTCGATTCGATAAATTTGGATGGCGCCATGAGTTTGACATTGATTATTTATGTTTTGTTTACCCCTTAGCTCTTTAGCGTACTATTCCTTACTCTTTGTCCCATTTCCGGTTTCGTTTATAGGAGGAAGTTTAAAGAATGTGGAAGCTCACATCATACAAACCTTTTCCTATAATGCCCAGACCCCCGGCATATGGCGATATACTAAGCGTTCAATGTACGAGTAAGCCCCGAAAACGAACCCCTTCCGCCATTGGTTATAGACGATCCACAGTCCTTGCGTTTATTGAGTACAATAAAAGTTGAATCCCTTTGCAAACGTGCGCAAGGATGGAATGTTACCAATTATGATTGAATTCGAGACCCATTATGGTAGTTCATAGCAGGATGGTGTAAATACACGTACCATATTAATGGGCTGGAAGGGTTTTACATGGTAAGGAACCACAGAGCACCCACCCATACATTTTTAAGTTCACAATTTAAAAAATCTTCGGTTGCCGTCCAATGTTTGGAGGTCTAAACACAAGTGAACACTAGGGGTCCGATTGCTTATTCTTTACATATATTCTGTTGAAGACAACTCCAACCAATTTTATACCATTCGCCACTTGGTATAAGAGGGATACAGATGACCAGGATCAATTATAATCTCGATTTGAAAATATTCCAAGAACCCAGTCATGTGTGTCTGGTTAGGCAAATGTGTCCATTTTTCTTATTTTTTTTCACCTTTGTCGGTTCGTTCTGAAATGCATGTTCATTGGCGTAAAATATGGAGTTAATAAAAATTTGATCGAGACAATACTGATGCGTAATATCGGCTACTTAGTTTCAAGCATTAAAGTGAGTAAAAAGAAGATATAACCCACCGGAACACTATGTAATTATTTTTGAAAAAATATCAGCGGGCCTGTCCAAAGATAAATTTTAGCTATAGTCGGTGATGTCAACAACTTTTATACTCAAAAGTGACGAGAATTCGGGAGCATGATTGAGTGGATTGGGTTTGAATGCGCGCGGACAACTACAATTTAGACACTTCAAAATTATCGCTCGCCATCTATAAGATATATACGACATTTTAACATATCATTACAGATTGGTTTTTTTTAATTCCGAAGCGATGAGGCTATATACCAAACCAAAATTGGTTTTTGATAATTGCGGATGCGAGGCTGAAATTTGGAACAGTCAACAGCGCGTGATGATGTTTCATAGTGCCAAATTCTATTGGCATCATTAAATATATATGCGATCTTATTTTTGTATCCAAATGATGGCTGGGTCGTGCTCAAATGCGATGTCCTGATTGTTTACAATGCCATTGGTTAACCGGTTTTCAACACAGATTTGGCTAACGTAGATCGTTCCGTTACCTGATACAATGCACTTGTCGGCTTACAGCGGGTGTGACCGGATCAACAGGGGATGCCTCCGTTTTTTCAGGCATGCACTTCGGAATATTGACTACGGATTCACCTAAGTTTTTATCCTGTATCAAGACAAATGGACAGCCAGGAGAATGTATACGTTGGGCATGTGACCTTGGATCATACAGGGGATTTGGCTGTACAGTAACCGACCTAGGCGACACTGATTCTCAGGTGCCTCTGATTGTGTACCACACCACTTGCGTGGAGTCCCAGCCCTAGTGGAGAGATCTCACCCGTAGATGTTGCGCACACTTGCAAATCCATTGTTTTGTCCATTTCTGGTGGTGTGGTCCACTGGATCCGGGTCGTTTGTTGGCTACTCTACCAAGGCTCTTTGTTTAGGTAGAATTTTGCAATTTCTACTAGGGACGCCACCGAGATTGGACACAAATGTTTCGTTTGTATCATGCCTTTAACAATATTGCTAATGACAACAATTTCATATTTGTTTATATTTAAATTTTTTTTCTGTCTGTCATTAGAAAATGGTACAGATTGCGGGTCGACGAGATTCGAGTAATATCTCCACATAACTAAATAATAATGACTTGGTGGCCAACATTGGCGTTAAAATGTCGAGTTACCACTAATAATCCTAAGGCCTATAAACAGATGCTCACAAGCCTTAGATTTATTTTTCACTAACACACCTTGCCTGTATAATTAGGGGGCTATTCATATTAGCATATACGTGGGTAAAATATGATAATAGCGTATATTACAGAAGACTTTTTAAAAAATGTTTATCTTCGATTTTGATTTTTTTTGAAAAAATCCAGGCGGTAATGCATAACGAAGGGGTTGAATGTTTGACTTGGGCCAAAGAAAAAGGTTGATGATGACAATTCTCGGGTAATATCCTAATAGAGAGAGAGAATATTTATCTGTATTAGGGAAGCTTCCTGGACCATAACCTAAGATATAACGAGATCCATTTTGTATATATCTTATTGGAGGAAATAATTTTCTCTGTTCCTAAGCCTAGTATTATCTGTCAACACATGCGAAGAAAACCTACCTTGGACCAGGTTTCATTGGGGGAGGACAAATCCGTTTTAATCAAGTCTATTCTGTAAGTCAAATCCCTAGTTCATGAACTAGTTTTAATTGGAGGAAAAATCCTTTCATATAATTTTCTGTAAGGAACGAAATCGACTACTTGACCTAGTTTTTATTGAAGGAAAATCGCACCGAATTTCAGCCACTGTAGGTTATGTTGTTTATCTAGAGTTGAAAATCCTGGGCTTGGACCTAATTCTTTATTGGAGGAAAAAACACTTTCAAAAGACAATTGTCAAAGAACACTTACTGGGACAAATATCTAGAACCAAAAACAAAACTCTCCAAAACATATTTTTAATTAATGATTCATGCTTTCTTTTCAGGATAGCACACCTAAAGCACCCATCTTAATGGTTTTTTTTTTATTTTCTTGAGGTAAATTAGAATGGCACTACAGTTTGGCCATTGAGCAGGACAGGAAGGAAGGGATCTTGATCTCGTAGACGAGGCCGACAAACTGCTGTGACAACGCGGACTGTCTGACGAGATTTTTTCAAGTCACTGCATATCCTGAAGGAACCAGCAAGAGTGTTTCAAACATTATCTATTGTGATATCTACCTATAGTGATATTAAGTTGAACTTGAAGCACTTTCCAGATTTAGGCCTGTATTATATGTTGTACACCTGGTTGTTGAAGCATGTGAAACCCATTTGCTGCGCTGTTAGCTCGGGCTTGTAGCTGCAAGAAAAAATTTTTTGCTTCTGGAGCATAATTTGCCTACATCCGTACCATTCGCCTCAAGCGCCTATAGCTTCCCAGCTATTCCCAATTATCAAATCTCTTCTGTGGAAACTCTCACATATTCCACTGGCATAGGAGACGCACACCATGGCTATATAAAGATTGTTTAGTTAGGAATGAGGGGCCCAGTATTTAATACAGGATTACCTCTTAACTTGACTCTGGTTATACAATGTTATGATTCCTTCTTTTTGAAATGGATAAATCAATAGTAGGGGCCATGAACGATATACTCTTTAGTTCCCACAATGAAACTATCGATCACAAAAGCCGGAGGTGCAAAGACATAACAAATCTCAATTTTTTTTAGGAAAGGGCCCAAAGTCCCACATAATACATCGTACGATAGTGTAGGATCTAAAGATGTCTAATTCTTGTTAGATCGCATCAAACTGATAATCACAGAACATTAGCATTGTTATACTTTGTTTATCTTAATTCGTGTCTAATGGGCTACCTGGCAAAAAAAAAAATAGTTATCCACTACGGAGTCATTTCCAACCAAGTTGTCCATAAAATAACGAAGAGGTTCGTTTTCCTAACGCGTCGTAGATATTTAATTTTTAAATGTTTTCGGGAAGGGTTGGGGTGGTGTTGGGAGGGACAGATAGACACCACAAAAAGGAATCTTGGGTGTGTTATTAGAAATAACTAAAGAGACAAAAACATTGAATATCGAGAAAAAACGAGTATTATATGAACATAACATCTTTGCGTTAAAAAAATTTTTGCACAGGGGTTCAAATGTTTATTATAAAAGGTAATATTATTAATAACATAAGGAAAATGCGATTCCAAAAGAAACATAGGGTAGTTATACATGACCTTAGGCAAGTCACCCACACTTGGATTGTGTACCTTGCAAGTTGCTGAGGGAAGTACATTTTTTCATTCACAAGTGAATTATTGGTGGAAATTAACCAAGAAAAATTTACAAAAAGGTGCAATGTTTAAATCCTGTCTCGCCTTCCTATTCCACATATTCATGCAATAAACACTGCAAAATTTTACATTTTTTCAACGTAATATTTATTATAGCATAATCAAGAAGAAATAAACAGGCCACATATTAATGATGTTTTAACATTTCTAGTCGAAATACAAGATGACACGTATCACAATTTTAAACTGGTATTTGCGAGTCTCCAACCTAAAAAATCTAAAGGAAGCCTGGTACAGTGGGTACATCAGCGCCGAGATATTAAGGGTGAGAGTACAAAACTCACAAACGGATGTAAAACTTCTGCTCGCATGAGCGCTAAATAGTTATCCCCCCACTGACCCCACCCAACGTCACCAGCCTCCTAAACACCGTGTGCAGATATACACAGGTCATGCACAAAAATGCGATGGGCGGCAAAACTGTTCTTTTCGTGCATCTTTTTTTTAGGGGGTAAATCCGAGGGTTATGCACAAAAAATTTGGCCAAAGTAATCAAATACATTTTGGGTAAATTTTATATAAACATCCCTTTAACACTCTGGTTGTAGCCATATTAAATGCTCATTATACTTAGTAAAAAAACCTATTTTATCTCAATCAACGAGGGTGAGTATAACTGAAATTTGCACTAACACTAGCATGGTGTAGTACAAAACTTAATAACCAAGATTTGATAAAAACAGTTAAAGTTAATGATTGCATTATCACTTGCCTCACAAATAACAATTCACAACTATTTTGAGTAGAATGGTGTAACACCAAAGTAATTCATCATTATAATCCGGCAGCTGAGTAAAGTTTACACAACACACACAATGCAGTCCTGAGAAACATAGACTGGGAGATCATCTTTACTAAGTAATAAAGAAAGTTTTAACAATGAATCAAAAATTAGAAATATAACAAAATAATTGATAATTCAACATCAGCATACGAATATTTTAAATCTAAATTCAATTCAAATGATCAACATGTATTCAGACAAGAAACTGCAGCTTAAATGATAATTTAAATGCAGAAATTGAATATAATACAATCGCCGATTGCACTGTTTCTATAGATCAAACTTTCCAGCATATGGAATATTTCAGACGAAATTGAAGAGCCCAGTAAGTACGAAAGGAAACTAGCAGATATTTTCATTTCTCAGGTGAATTTGAGTGTTCCCAGTTATCATGAACTAATGTAACTCGAGAGTGGTCAATGTAACTAGTAGTAGTAACACATTTTAGTCAACAGCACATCCTTGGTAACACATCACTGGTCTGTGTTAAAGGGGTAAATGAAAGAATCACATTAAACACATCGCCTTCGGCGCTTGCCATCTGCTTGTCGTCATGCCTCAAACCTATCAAACAGGTGGTGATTAAATGTTCCCACTCACCGTAATGCATCATCCAATCAAAATCGTCGGAAACAAAATCTGTTACACAGGTCTTGTTTTAATTACAGAAATAATAGAACGGAAAAAAAACGTCTTTTTAAATAGCTTCATTTAATCCACAAAGTCTAATACTCTCATCCACGAAAATAGTGAAGCACGTTTATTTCAGACAAACACTTAAAATGAACGGGTCCAACACTACACTGAACAAAGAATTAAAGTTTGTGTAACGCCCAGAGAACAAACTAACTGTTAAAACTTAACAATACATGCATCAAAAAGAATCTCATATATCTCATTTTAGATAATACATCATCATTGCCGGTCTAACATGTGGGTGTATTTCCTGCCCGATATCATTTTTGGGAATCTTATCAACAATTCCCAACATGAACAAAACTAAACACAATTTTATCGCTGAGCTTTATTTTCTCCTAAAACATCTTCCTCTTTTAGTACAAGGGTAAGACCTCCTGCACTCAGGTGAGACAGAAAAGCCTCTGGTTTTACCAAGAGAAAACAAGATAGATTTAATAACCATAGAGCTCCCCATAAGCGCCCAAATAGTGTTTCTTGCAGACAAAAAAAAGATGAAACTGTCTAAAAACAAGATATAGAAAAAAGGGTCATTTCCCTCAGATGGAAATTGTTACATACCAAAATAATAAGGGGATAGATAGCAAGGAGACGCGATGGGGAATTCAGATTTCTCTGTATTTGATAGGCTTTTCCCATACCATTGTCTGATTACGCTCTGATTAATCAATTTCCTGATCATGTGAAGGAACAGTTTTGGAGATAATAATGCTAAAGACTGAGGAGTTTTCGAGACAAATTTATTAGATTTAAAAATATTTCACAAAATGGCTTAAAGAGCAGAAAAGATCAATATTGATCCATGAAAAGCTAAAATGTTCATCATCACACTATTTCCTTTTTTCTTCTTTTAGCTTGGGGTATGTAATTTTACAAAAAGGTTTGTCCCCCCAATTTAAGTTGATTTCAAATATCAAATTACATAAGAAATATCGAACATTATGTTTAAATTTGACGATAATTAGTATTTAATGTTTATTTTATTACAAAGAGTTGGGCCCCATTGACCCGCTCTGTTCTAATAAAATTCACATATCCGACAATATAGATTATATTTTAAATCCATCTATCTCCAATGTGACTATTTAGAAACTTGTTAATCTTCTTGGTCCAGAACTTGGTAACTAAGGCAGAATTGGAATTGGTTTAATAATGGACCGTCTCAGGCCAATCACTGTCAGGCAGATAACAGCTCACATACGGCGTTTGGTAAGGGCTCCCGATCCGATCCGTAGTTTAAACACTGCTTCATGCTATTGTATCTGAGCAAAAAGTGTCACGATAACATTTACGAACAACATTCAAAATACGCATACCTCAACTTTTTTTCTCCAATGTTTAAAATGTTCAAATGGGGTATGTCATTTTGATGCTTTCAATGGCTTTTGCCAGGCATGAGATCTATAGACGATTTCATTGACAATGTCCGAATGCTTGACTGCGTCTCCCATAGCCTCTGATCTTTGCAGTGGGTCTCTAAATAGCAAATATGTTTAGGAGGCATGGGATTCCAGTTTACCCTCGGCTTTTGGGTAACAGAGGAATGAGATAACGACTTTTTTCATACCTATTTCCAGTCCTTTTTGTCTGGGGGGCATTCTTCGTTTTATACGAATACATATTCGAAGTGATTTTAGCGTAACATCGACAGTCATCAGCTGAAAATTTAATTAACATCCGTTCAGTTACATAAATATTTGTTATACTTGCATTTTAGGGGAAAAGTTGTTATTGTGCAAGAGTTTCAATTGGGACAAAACATACATAAAGAGCAAAATGGCATGTTTAAAGCTAATGATAAAGTGCATGTCATTTTCATTCCTTAATTTTTTGGAAGAATTATAGGGGGTTTAGACAAATGAAAATGGAAGAATCAACAACTAACAAAATTACACTGTTATTCATCTGACTGAACGCGGAAAGTCAAGTGCAGCGCTTGCCCAATGAACTCTATACAATTTTTGCAAAGCTCATTGAATAAAAAGTAAAGCACATGACATCAGATAAATCGGGCGGTGGGGTGGATATTTCACACCTGCATTTTGAATTTAACAGGGCATATTCTATAGTGTCGATATTCAGTGTAAGTTGGGCGGGATTTTTTTCATATTTATTTTTAAAAATTGATAAGGAACTCGGCTGTGGCGCCATTTTTTTGCTGGACGCTGACATAACGAGGTGTCACCTCGTAAAAATCAAGATTTTTTTTTTCTCCACAAAATGTAATTTTCCATTGTGAATATCAGGTCATCAGAAAGTACCGATAATTTATTTTGGTTTGTTTTTCAAATATTTGAAAACAAAATCAAATTTATTCAATTCTGTGACGGAAATTTTTTATAATATTTCCTAAAATGAAAGTCTGGAGTAAGTGCATGGAAACATATGCACGATATTGGAGTCACTTAGCCACAACCCGAAGATTCGCAAAAGCGGTCACGTCACAACTTCTCACAATTGTCAACAACACTCGTACATGTACATTCACCGTTCCTCACTATGCTATT
>CAJDSM010048115.1:1652-12539 GCA_903981925.1 Ostrea lurida | reverse complement strand
TTTACATCGTCGGAACCCACAGTTTATTACATAATCAACCGTGGGTTCCAACAATGTTTATTTTATTGAAAGACTAAAAAACAAAAACAAAAAATCCAGCTGCTACTGAAAATGCCAAAAATTGAATTTATAATTGTAATTGTCCAAATGTATTTTTATCTGGTACCAAGATCAAACCTAAGCTTGTAATTTGGGATGCATTGTAACGAACTGATCATGGCCTTTGAATGTACGTGTAGCATCATGATGATAAGACCTGGATTCTTGAGACAAAATGCCCCTCTCTATCAATGTCCCTCCATTAAAAAAAACATCAATTAACCTAAATTTATAGCGGGTTGCACCAAAAAAAAAAATTTATACAAAAATTTTGTGGAAAAGGATCAGGTATAACGTTAAAAAAAAATATGGCAAAAACAAACCCGAGTCAACCCAACCAGGAAAAGAAGAGATGGGAAAATATGCACAGAGGTAAATCTTAAATAAATACATCCTATAATGTAGATTTCATAAAATACTTGGTTGAACACAGGAATTGTTCGATTACGACAACAAGTTTTGAATATTTTGTGTTAGTGCTGGCGTTCGAATTATCGATTCATCCACAGAATCGAGGGAATGCTTGCTTTTTGAACAAGGACCTGCTGTGGTCTGAATTACCATGGTTCAGGAATCTGAAAGAGTAAAAAGGTCAAAACATTTAGTAAATGTTTCCATATGTTACTCCCAAAGGGGATATGAAGAAAAAAACAATTACTGCTATATTCCTTTTTTTAGATGTTATAATCATTAATTTTATGCAAATTTTGTTTGAAGAAAAAAAAGGCCCTCAGAAAATATTTTGTATAGTTTCATATCTCCACCAAAAGAATCTCAGTTTTGATATGACAACAAAAATGAACTTCTCACCAAAATACTAGCAATGTTGAACATGAAGTGATGGGCCCCAATAAACCAAATCTTGTAAAAATGGCAATTACATCAAATTTGGGACTCATATCCATTATTCTCAATAAAACTATGCGCCATTGTAGTCATTTTTCCTATGATTTAAGTTATGACCTAAAAAAATTAAATTGAAGCAACCGGCTGTTGGATAAATCCACTTGCCATTGGGTATTGTGGATCATCATTGTCGTGGGGGGGCCCAATGTTCTGGTATTTTGTAAAGTTTTCAATCTTAAAAAACGGAATTTACGTCCCCACGAACATGTTTTATTTTCCTTTTAAATCTTTATAATATTATTGCTGTTCACATTGATTTATCAATTACCCACAAAATTACGTGCCCACGAAACCAGCAAAAATTTGTTATTCACGAACATTGGGCCCCCCACGAAATTAAAAAGATTCCCACAGTTGTATTCTAAAAAATGCCCAAATCGAATCTGATATATCACAGTATATTCGCCTTCTATACCACCCACAGTGGCCCCACCCCCCGGCCCATCCCATTCCCTACACACACCAATTTCTAGGTTATCCATAATTACCTTCTGATATTCTGTCAAAGAGGACAAGAAGAATCAAACACTGAACAGGAAGAATGTAAATTAGCATTTCTTGTAAAAACTTTTGAAAAGAATAAAATGAACATCAAAACAAGTTTCATGTGATTTGGAACTTTAAGCCTGGTTTATTTCATTTATTTATATCTAGTTTATTTGATTGTTTTCAGTTGATAATAAAGTTGCAAAATAATTACAATATAAAACTGACCACTCCGTTATTCAATATTCAACGATATCTGGAAGCCCGCATCTCCTTGGAAAGGCGGCTAAACAAATACTTCCTCCAAATATAATGTTAAGGCTGGACCTTGTAACTTCGTTAAAGATGTCCGGTGGAATTCCTCAGGCAGTTCTCCTCCGTATTATCTGAATAAAAGCGGTCAAGAGAAAGATTCTACATGCTACCATGTAAATCAAGTAAATTGGAAACCATTTGCTTAACAGACAATCCTTTTAATTTAAAGAGTTAAAAACTACAAGCATGAAAGAGTATGCTTCTGTTGAAATCATTAACTAATATAACTCTTGTATGCAAATAATGGGTATTTATAAATCTGCATTCCCTTGTTTATGGGATCTGAACAATATATTGCCAATAAAAAATAGAAAATAGAGAGGATATTAAAATTTTGTCACCTTCTAATGTACTTGGTGTTGTGGATGATAAATTCACTTTATGGCTAGTAGGTTATAAACACTCAGTTTTGTAGAAAATCAAGTATCAAACAGGAATTGTCAAACTTTTTGTGACAAAACAACTGGACCTCTTTGGTGTTAAAATCGGACATAGATAATTGTGTCTTCGTAACTGAGGATGGTTTGTGATGTGGTCGGACCGTACATGAGTTTGACTTTAACCGGCTAACAAAACTGCATAATTGCCCAGTAAAGGGCTTGCACTTTTTGGGCACATTAGACTGTGTTAACATATCTAAAGGGAGGGTGAAAGCTCCAATCATTAACACTGGTTGGCAATTATAAACACGCCCACATACCCATGCGTGTATATACGAGAAATTATGTTTTCACTTTAACTTCTTTTGAGTTCGACATAAGGGGCATTTCCTTATCATCCAAAGGATGGGATTTATTTAGTTTCAAAACACCCAAAATATAAGAAAGCTGGTTCTCGTGTGGTTCCTTGGAGAACACAATGTGGAACAGAAAATTTGTACACCGAAACCCGAAAGACGCTGCCGCAAAAGGGACGACGATAATTATCCCCTATTATGTGCTCCTTGCTAACGCGAGGCAGCGGTGACAGACAATGGACAGAAAATCTGATGTTCATTTGATAGGGCCAAAGAAGGGAACTAAGCATATAAATCGTAAAGAAACAGCGGCGGCTGCCCCGAACCGAAACAAGTTGCAAAGATGTAGTGTCAAGGTGTTTGTTTTAGATGAGGAATTATGGCTCTGCATTGTTTTGCCCCAGACCTAAGTCAGAAATGTCGCCCTCGTCATTCTAGTCAGTTGTAAGAAACGCGTACATGTACTCGCCGTCTAAATTTTTACGGTGAGTAGCCAAATATACGGGACGTCAAACCTGGGACATACGTCTGTGTGTGTTAGTATTGAAACTAAACTTTTCGTCAGTACTGTGCTGGTTTATATTGGCCTCGACAAACGACAAAAAAACACTTGTTAGGTTGCGTTACTGGACTGTCTACACATGAAAAAATAGTGCGGGATTGTTTCAAGTCCATAGAAGGTCTCGAGCTGCGCCTTCGCCTCTCTAGGAATTAAAGAGAACCAACCCGACAGTATTTTGGTAGACAGTCCGAATAAGCAACCCTAATACAGTAATACTGAGTTCTACCACTATTCGAAACTTATCCCACCTCCATACCATTCCCACTGTAGTCTGGATCCCAAAACAAACTCCTTCTAATTCGCTTGCTAGTTTTCTTATCAAAAGAGGTCTGGAAAGTGTCCTAAAAAATTAGTCCCATATCACACCATTTAAAAATTTGTCTTTGAAAGATAATCTATAAAATTTTACAGTACCAAAATGACAAAAAATTCCAAAATGAAGAACTATTTGTGAATCATAAAAACCTGTGGTGGCAATTTTTAGAAATTCTCGAAAAATATTACCCACAATTTACGTTACTAAGCTAAAATAAAACTTGTAAAGCGTTAATTACAAGTTCATAAATGCCTGAACCTATGCCCAACCTGTAAATAGAAAAACGCGAGAAGAAAACACAAAAAAAAGTGAAGGAGATCCAAAAACATTCAGAAAAATTATACCAAAAACATAACCAAGAAAAATAGAGATTTCAAGAACTTAATTCAACAGCTCAACCCATGATTTTCAATATTGAGTAAAGAAGCTAAACATTAAAAATTTTGTTTAAATACAATCACACATTTAAACCTTCCTGCTAAAATTTCCCACGGTCATTTAAAAAGGTGTAGATAAACCCTGTATATTCCAACCCTGCTCTTACCACCAAACATCAAAATCCGGGTCAACAATTAGAAGAAAGGATTATTCAGATTGCACAAATAAAGAACAACCAGAAATGAAGAAAAGAACAAGACTGTGTTCGTAAAAAAAAACCAACGAATGCCCCCATATTTCCACCCATGCCAAGGAAGGGCTTGTCATTATAGGATTCCGCAATGTTGAACAACAAGACAAAGGCTATTCACTTAGCCATTCAAAAATTATGGCCAATGTTGAAAGTAGCACAAAGGTCCAAGTCAGTAGGTTACCCAAATAAAGGGCTTGTCATAAGGAATCCCGAGTCATGTGAAATATGAAAAAGCCTATTCTCTTGCATTCAAAAAGTTATGGCCCCAATGTTAAATTTTTTGGAAAATTCAAGGTCGAACGAGCCAGGGAGGTAAAGGAAATTTGGTACCCAACGGAAAAAAAAAACCATAACATGGTGAAAATATCATAAGAAACATACATGTGAATAGTCAACCCCTAAAGTTACTTAACCATTCAAGTAAGCCCAAGTTTAAAGTTTCACAACGAAATGACAGGGACAGGGCAAAAACAATATGGCCCCCCCCCCCCCCCCCGATTTTTGGATCACGGGCGTAATAAAATGAAAATAGAAGTGGATCGGAATAAGAAGGGTGTTGGTTGGTACAAGTTTGATACACAGGTTGTCAGTGTACCCACAGGTGTCGAAACCACAGGTTTAACTGTTTATAAATACCGGTTAATGGAAACTTACCAATGGATTCCCTGGTTTAAGTGGAGATAGAATTGTCCTCGCATACTTTTTGTAGTCGCTGATTCCCAACCAAAATTGCCCAGGAAATGCACAATGTACGGTTGTCCAAAGGTATTTCATACGTAAACGATAGACAATTCCCAAAGAAATTCCAAACGGAAAAAACCGCTAATAACTGTAAAAACGATTCAACTTAAACATGATAACAATTCCAGTTATGTATTACTAAAAACAGGCCCACAATGTAATTTTCTTCGACACTCTAAAACCTCGAAACAACCTATTCCCATAACACTCTTTGAATAAAAACGAATTTCAAAAACAGCGGGGGCTCTTATATCTCTCTAAACCAACTTCTATTGTTGAAATCTTTAGTACAAACAAGCTCTTGGGACATTTGTAAACGAAGGTCTTAATGTAACCAGTACAAAAAATAAAGCTCTTAGGGAAAATGTATTGAAACATGAGTTTTATCTCTGAATTTTATATTACTGCATCATGATAATAACATATATTTAAGTCTGTGACATATATTTTAAATTGGATTTTACCTGCATGATAAAGCAAGCACTCTTGGAACCGCGAGAACTCAGAAATGACATTTTTTTTGGCACTTGTGTGATCTGGTTGAAGAACATTTTGGTTTCATTGAACAGGGTTGCTACAAAATGGCAGAACAAGACTACAACAAACACTGATATTGATGCAAAGCATTAAAATCGCGCTTCACCAAAGCCTCCTTCTACTACTCAGATGAGAGAGGGGCTTGTTATTTAAGAGCAATCTAAACACATTATGTGAACAAACATGAAACAATGCCTTTCCCACTCAAAACAGTAAGGGCCAAATGACAAGGGTTTTTTTTTTGGAGTGTGCTGACCCAAGTGACGGACCAGCACCTATGAGACTGACGAGTAGTGAGGGAAAATATGCCTGGGTTGACAGACGAGGGAAGGTACAACTTGGTCGGACAAATTGGTAGGTTTGATTGCCATCTGACCAGAAGCGCAGTTGACTAGAGACAGGGCTGAAACCCAGGGATTTCAGTGGGACCTGAGGTTTGGGCACGGTCTGGTTAAGTGCATTTTCTCCACTCATGTTTACATTTGTTTCAATAAGATTGACCTGTAGTCCATTTTAATTTTCAGACTATCAAAATTGATCTCCAGATCAGTTCAGGTCCGATCGCCAGTAGATATTCCGGATGCAGTTATTAAAATACACCTCTCAGCCCAAAACGAAGGTTTGTGCTCTCAAGCGAACACCGACGAGAAGGGGGGGTTCCATTTGATACGTCCACAGAGATTCCATGAAAGAAATTGAACCTCCTACTCACCAAGTAGTCGCAGGTCACCAAGCATGTAAGCTCGCTCTACAAAGAGCATTCTCGGAGCGTCATATCCAAGGAGAGGGAAAAACGGTAGCAGGCACTTCACAACATGCTAATGGTGCGCTTAAACGATTCCATACTTGATTTCAGTGTCTGTATAATTCAGGATAATAACCAAAGTGGTGCTATTATTAATATTGGTGACTTGTAAAAGGCTATTAATTAATATTTGCAGGGGCTAAAATTTTGCCCAAAATTTTAAATGTTCGATTTACGAGTGGTTTTAAAATCTTGGCTCATATAAGATTCCATCTCGGATTGTATATCAAATGTAACTTTCACTTCCCAAATTACTATAAAACAAGCACATTAGAATAAGTTTAATTATTCACATAATCCACGCAATATATGTATCGAATAAAACCTCATGCGACACAATAATTCCCCTTTACAGTTTATATTAACAGATGTCTTTGTTCTCGTCATATATTGTATGTTTGTGAAAACTATAACGTTTATACATTTTTGTAAATTTAATAATAATTTCATCACATGTCTCCAGTATTATGATAAGTGTTGAGAGTAAGTGACCTGAACGATATATATTTCGAAGTGAATGTGTGTATGAGTTCTGTATTTGGTGCTGTATAGTCGCATGGAATGTTTCCCAGTTTCTCAGAAGCTGGCGGGAAAGAACATTAAAGAGATTTGCAATGTCGGATTCCGCCCACGATGAAATTTCGACGCTTTCTTGGACTTTGGAGATTCCCCCCCAGGGACATGAATCAGACCCTATCCGGCATACCTTTATAGGAAATGATAAGTTCTTAACTGATTCTGATGAAACATGGTTAAATCGCTTTTCTCAACAACGTGTACATTTACTCTGTATCCCTCTCTTATATTCAGGAGGATTGTGCTCACATTTATCGGACACAATTAATTTTTGTGCTAAATCAAATCATGATTTTCTTCATTTGGTCATCGTCCATTTGACAAAGCACCGTGTTTGATGACCTCGTCAAATTATGTTCCGAGCTATCTTTATAGTACTAATTTACTTTTAACATTTATTTTATTATCAGTGCCTTGTCAGTTCCTGTATTCAGTGGCTGGTCATTTTGTCGATGATGTGAGTGCTAAGAAACTTTATTTTAACTCTGAATGAATTTTTATCATGTATTTCATGTAACATGTTTAAAGGCATGAATTCACATCTCGAGGAAATATGCTCACAATTACTTTTTGAGTTCATGTCAAAGTGAGCTAATGTGCGTATTTTCAATTTTAAGGAGAATGATATGTTTGCTCTTATTTACAAAGCAAGCAATAATCGATGATGCTTAGTTGAATATGAAAAAGCTTTATATATACGATGTGTAAAAGAAAATTTATTCTTATGAGCTATTGGAATGGTGCTAGAACATCCGATGTTATGTATATGTATAGTATGTACATTGTCATTAAAGTTCACTTTTAGTCATGACTTGTTTGTCACAGATGTGTTGGTCAATCAGAAACAACAGAAGTGAGTCTTGCACTGAAGGCATTTCGAGGCACACAAAATTAATCGTCCTCTATGAGTGCTTTTAAGATCAGTAAGTCCAAAGAAGAAATGAAGGTTCAGCCAGATAGTTTTAACATCGCCTATTGGAGGGTATAAGTCCAACAACAGGATGAGGTTTCAGCCAAAATATAGTAAACTCCGCTTATGAGATTGAAAAAGAATGTGCTTAAGTGCCAAACACAGAATGAGGTTTTCGAGACCAATTAGTTAATCCTTCCCTATTGGTTCCTTAATCGGTGTAGTCCTAACATGGCAGAAATGAGAGGTTCAGCACAATAGTTAGAACCTTCTCGATGGATGGCGTGCGGTGAGTCCAAGCACATTGGAGTGAGTTCAGCCGAATGGTACCTCCCTATTGGATGTTGGTAAAGCCTGAACGCCTAACCTCAGACATGCAATATATAATAATTTAGGTTCTTGTTTTTATTTTTTATTTTTTTTCACGGGCATTTATCAATATTCTGGTATATTAATGGTATACGTAATTGGACAGGTACAAATAATTTCTGTATTATGGAGGTACCGTCTTTGACATGGTACAATAAATATCATGTAGTTATTGGACGCGTACGATTCTTATTACAAGTATTTTAGTCATATCTGGATTATTAACTCGAGGTACGTTTTGACAATACAATATACTATTTATTCACTATAGGGCGCGTACGTTTTGGACAGGTACAATATCGTATTATGCGCTATGGGCAGGGACAGGAAAAGTCGGATAAGAAATCATACACACAGAATAGTGGGGGATGCCATAAGAATTGAAGACTAACAACTCCCTCTATAGATACCCCCCACAGAGACAGGGTCACATCACCAAGAGCAGCACAAAGAGAACTGATTTCAGGTGCTCGTTGTTTTATTTGTTTGCTGTTTGTTAGTTGCGTTAATTGCAAAAATACTTAAGTGAGTGTAATTAGTCACACACTCAGTTATGGAGACATAATTACAGGAGTTCCATCCAGGGTTGTGAATGGAAAAAATCCGATATTGACTCGGCATACGCTCCTTTGACCCAATACGGATTTTCATTTCACACGCGCAGGATGACATCCGTAATTACGTCCCAAACTGACTGTGTAACGAATTATCCTGCTGAAAGACTTTTAGAATGTTTAGTCAGATGTGTCATACAAGCATTCTTTCTCTCTAATAAAATGTGAGTTTCAATTAGGAAACATTGAACACAATAATAGGCCATGATATACATGATGCATTGGATTACACAATTAAATATATAATCAGCTTTAATTTATAAGAAACAAATAAGAAGTCAAAACGTGGAATATTTGTTTTTGTGAAACTGGAATTGCAGAAAGCTACATCTACATTGAATGTAGGATTAATAGGTTGTTAAGGTGTGTAATAATAGACCTAGTAAACAATTCCCTCCAAGGACAGTGGGTGTATTATGAAATTAATCAAGCCTCTGATTTGAGGAGTGAGCTCACAGATATAAAAAGAGAAGACCTAAATACTGAAAATTTCGGAAAGTCCGTGACCGATCGCCCTATGGTCATATGGTGAAACCTCAACTATATGGAAACGTGTAAGCCTATATTGAAAAAGTTATTTAGGGGTTCTGTGTATTTTGTTTTTGATTTCGCGAATCATCAATCACACATTGAATTGATTTCCTTTTTCTTGAGAAAAAGCGAAGATAAATTTAATCTTATCTGGATTTGTCTGAAGCGGGATAAAAAAGCATGCATTGCATTTCATATACTATGAATCTTTGATTTGGGGCATATAGTTTTTTGCCTGTCAGTTTGTCTGTCTGTCAGTCTGTACACAGGAAAAACTTTAACATTGGCCATAACTTTAAATGCTAAGTGATAGGGATTTCATATTTCACATGTGTATTCCTTATGACATGCCATTTTCACTGGTACCAAAATTTTTTACCTCCTGACCTTGAAGTTTGACTTACTTTTCAAACACTTTAACATTGGCCATAACTTTTGAATGGTAAGCAATATGACTTTCATATTCCACATGTGTATTCTTTATGACATGCCCTTTCCAATGGTACCAAAACTTTTGACCTCCTGACTTTGAAGTTTGACCTATTTTCACAAATTTTAACATTAGCCATAACTTTTAAATGTAAGTGATAGACTTTTCAAATTGACATGCGTAATCGTTTTGGCAAGCCCCTTCCACTGGCATGTGGAATCCAGGGGTATCAGTGTTTCACAAACACATCTTGTTCTTTTTTATTCATAGGTTGATATCAGAAAAGCAGTCTGGCACACACAAAGTGGAAGTCTCTGTCCTCGAGATTTACAACAATGACATTCGAGATCTCCTGAGCAACGATCCCAGTATCAAACACGACATCAACACCAGCACGGATAGCTCTGTCAGTGTTCCGACGCTGTCCTCCAAGTAAGACTAGAAATAGTGTGACAGTTACCTAGGGTGTTGGGTCGGGAAGGGTTGGACTCCTACAAGGAGGAGCCATGGTTGATGTCTCTTCACTCCGAAGTGCACAGGGGTTAAGCCCATTTTGATCTTAAACTCCTCGTAACTATAAATATGGTTACAAGGAGTTTTGGATCAAAACGGGCTTAATAACTGTGAGTGAGTTGGTTCAGTGGTGTTAATATTCACAACAAACATATTAAAAAATGAAATGAAATAAGATAAAATGAGGAAATTAAAATGTACTAGAAATAAACCTCTAGCTGGCTGGAGTAGGAGGGGCTGGACTTTAATGAAAGGGATGCAGAGATACTGTGAAGTCATTATATTTTGTGGTTATTCATTTCTAGTGAATTTTGTTGTACCACAATTTTAATTTCCTGGACAAAGTACAGGCACAAGATTCTCAATCAAACACAAAGCTTTACCAAGACTTGAAGTGCAATTATTTTATGTCATAGAAGTATACATCTCGCATTGTTTTTCACAGTTTAGTAAATTTCTTGACAGATTATGGCTTATATTCTTTCTATTGTTCCAGACAGGGTGGGAACCACTGGTGTATCGACTCGTTATGTGCCATCGTCCACAAGCACACGGCCTTCATATCTGTTTTTGTTATGAGCCTTGTCACCAATGCACGGCCTTAATTACTCTCACTCGTATCCACGGCACACCGAGCCCCTATATGATTGATTTTGTTTGTGTATGCCTCGTCCAGCACGACCTTATATTGTTTTTGTTGACTTGTGTGCTTCGTCCAGCTCGGCCTTATATTGTTTTTGTTATGTGCCTTGTCCAGCACGGCCTTATATTGGTTTTATATTCACAGACAGGTGGACACTATGTATGACG
>CAJDSM010048114.1:0-11456 GCA_903981925.1 Ostrea lurida | reverse complement strand
GGTGAATATGGATCCTAGCTGTATACAGTCTATCTCACTACAGTGCTGTCTCCCATGCCAGGTTTTATCCTCAGTAAGTTATAAGGTATATGTCGGTTTGGTCTGACACGAATAGATATGGCCAACAGCACGTATTTCTTATCGATAAGGAATTATTGTATACAAACAATACAAAATGATTACTTATTTCCCCATATAATAACAACAATACTTTATTTCAAGATGGTGTCCTGGTTAGTGCAAGCACTATTCTTCCCGAGAGCCTTCCATTTCGAACATAAACATATAAACAATACAAGATTCGAACATGTATATCTAAATGAGTTTATGTAATAAAATCATTCCATATTACTGACTGTAATTGAATATCTTTATCAGTGAAAACAAAATCTTTAGATAGACCTTAAACATTTACTAATGATGATGTAAGCAGCATGTTTAACCTATGCAACAAAGTTGCTGGGTTATATAGGTTTTGACCAGAACGTCGCTCTGTCTGTCCAGCGTTTGTCGTAACATGTTGTTGACTGGATAGCGCTTTCATTGGTTGATGAATTTCCAGGAAACTTTGGGAAGTTGTTAGTACTAGTAGAAGCTTGGATGATATTGATGTTTAGAGAGGAATGTCAATGAAGGCCACTTTTTTGGAATGGGGACGTTTTTTGTATAACGTGCTGGATAACGCTTTTATTTGTTGATGGATATGCAGGCAACTTTGCGAAGTAAAAGCTTGGATTGAATTTGTAGAGTCATCTCTGTCAAGGGGAGCTACTTTTTGGGGAGGGGGACTTAGTTAAATATCATGGAGTTTTGTTGTCAGCTGGATAAGCGCTTTCACTTGGCACTGAAATGGTTGAGAGTTACGCCCTTTATGTTAATAGATGTTTTTTGTTTTTTTTTATAATTAACAGCTTGTTTGATTGTATGATTATACAAGAAATACTATAGCATTTAAAAATACAAAATAAAAATGTTGTTTGCGTAAATATGAGCACGGATATGCTATTTATTTGTGTATATTACCGCTTAGCTTTTAAACACTGCAAAACGTTATATGATTCGATGGTTATATAAATAGCAACAAGGTGCACAGACATAAGTTTCTACTCAACAATTTGTCAGAATATCTCAGTAAGGGATAGTTTCCACTCCTCAGCATATAATAGGCTGAGAAGAGTGTTCACTTCATACCATGATAGTGGTAGAACTACATTTACAGGGTACCTAATTTCACCATCAAATAATATTTAAGGTTGGTCTCTATGCCATAATAATAGCTGGCTTCCTTTTGAAATATGGATGAATTTTTCGATATCAGGGTTATACGTCAACTCATTTCAAATTTAAATACCTAGCTGAGTAGCTCAGGTAGTTATTGAATCGGGGGTTTAATTCCAGCAGGGGTTTTATTTTTTTTTTTCAAATTGCTTTCTACTTAAACTGCATATTTTGACAAAACAGAGTAAATTTGATTTTTTTTTTAATTTTAAAATATCGTTTACTCTATATCTTTGATATTTCGGAAACTTATAGTGTGACCATTTGGGTTTATCACAGTCATCAAGATCACTCAGCCTCCAGATGGAAAACGACTTTCCCTGAAATCATCATCAGTGGTCACACAAGTTATTTCCAGTATTGACATACTAGCACATGTACAAAACCACTTCTAATGCTAATTTCCATCATGTTTAAATTTGTACATACACAAATAGGGACTGAAAATAAGTTTAATTTTCCAACAAGAGGCCCATGGTCCACATTGTTCACCTGACTGACCTTGACCCGTCATTGTTCAGCAGTTGGGATTTTTTAAAGAATCTTGATCAATTTATTTGTTTACTCCAGATAGCCATTGCTAAGCTGTTTTTCACACACTGATTTGACTACGGATTGTTCCGTTTACCTGATCAAGGCTATGGGCTCACGGCGGGTGTGACCGGTCAACAGGGGATGCTTACTCCTCCTAAGCACCTGATCCCACCTCTGTGGTTTCATGGGGTCCGTGATTGCCCAACTCTTGTTTTTGTATTCTATTTAGGATTTACGAGAATGATCACTGTTCGTTATCTTTGCCTTTACATTGTAGCCCCAAAAGAGCATGGCTGAACTGAAAATGTAAAACTTTGATCCCAGTTTTCCATACAAAATAGCACAGATTTGGAAATTATTCCAGTTTATTACAATTAATTTTTTTATGTTCTATATGTACAGAGCAGCTTTGTTAACAAGGTAGTTTTGAGGGCCCTTTATCGCAGCTAAGGAACGGCTCCCTGTGGGGTACAGGACGCTCTCTGTCGGTCACCCTTCTTCATCAAGTCTTAAATAACTTGGCCTAGTTTAATCAATTCAGGTTTTGCTTCTACAAATACATGAAATAAAAATTTAAGTATTTTAATATCTCCTACCACTTTATTCAAACTTTATTCTGTTTAACATTAGCATTGCTGCATTGTAAATTATTACAGTAAAACATGGTTATAGCAGACACGTTTATAATGAATTCACACTTGGAATGATATGATTTTCATTCTTATAGTTTTAGAACATATTGAGAGTTCACTCGACACTGGATATATTAATTCACATTTATAATAAGAATTGTTCGTCCCAAGTATTTTTCTATAAATATAATGATATGACATTTTGTAGGACAACGTGAAAATGTCACTGTGTGGAAATCCAATGTTGACAAAGACGAAGCCAAGGTCAACAATGGTTCTTGAAATGGACATATCCTTTTGAGGGTGGGGATCCATCTCAATAGTTTACAAGACATTAGACAAGCCTGCATCATAACATAAGAACAGTTATGACCCTCAACTTTATCTCCCTGTTGTCTCCATCTTGACCATGGAGTGAGGGTGGGTAGGTGTTGAGGCACCATTTCAACAAACTTGAATGCTTCCATGGAACAGTCACTGTTCTTGATTTTATTTTTTATGATACTTCCCTATATAAACCTACATATTAAATTTTGGTCCTCTAGATCCCTTCCTGCTCAAAGGTCCTGAGTGCCGAGCAAAGGCCTAAATTTTGCAGCCCTTTGCCGGCATTGGTGACGTCTCCATATGAGTGAAATATTCTCGAGTGGGACGTAAAACAGTAAATAATCTATTGTGGGCCCCATCAGAATGCCATGCATGGGCCACGATTTGAATAAACTTTAATCTACACTATAATTATATTGATGTTTTCGTTGTAATTTGACAAACTATACACATGCCATTCTTGAGAAGAGTTTTTACCTCACCTGAGCCGAAGGCTCAAGTGAGCTTTTCTGATCGCCTTTTGTCCATCTGTTAACTTTTCACATTTTCGACTTCTTCTTAAGAACCACTAGGACAATTTCAACCAAACTTGGCACAATTAATCCTTGAGTAAAGGGGATTCAAGTTTGTTCAAATGAAGGAACGGACCCCCTTCAAAGGGGAGATAATCACAAAAATGCAAAAAATGGGTGGGGTCTTAAAAATCTTCTTCTCAAGAACCACTGAGCCAGATAAGCTGAAATTTATATGAAAGCTTCCGGATATAGTGGAGATTTAAGTTTGTTCAAATCATGACCCTCAGTTTTACGATAGGGCCACAATAGAGGATCGAAGTTTTACATGTGTACGTATAGGAAAAATCTTTAAAAATCTTCTTCTCAAGAACCACTGGGCCAGAAAAGCTGAAATTTACGTGAAAGCTTCCTGATATAGTTTGTTCAAATCATGACCCCCGGGGGTAAGATGGGGATCAAAGTTTTACATATTGATACATGTATATAGAAAAAATGTTTGAACCAGCTGAAATTTACATGAAAGCTTCCGGATATAGTGGAGATTCAAGTTTGTTCAAATCATGACCCTCGGTTTTACGATAGGGCCACAATAGTGGATCAAGGTTTTACATGTGATAGATGGAAAAATCTTTAAAAATTTCTTCTCAAGAAACATTTGGCTAGAAAAGCTGAAATTTACTGAAAGCTTTGATATAGTAAGATTCAAGCTTGTTCAAATCATACCACGCAGGGTAGGGGGCCACATTAGAGGATCAAAGTTTTAGCATGTTGGGATATATAGGGAAACTGTCTCTCAAGAACCACTGGGGCAGAAAGTGAAATTTGAACATGGAGTATTCTTGATATAGTGGAAGATTAAAGTTGGCTTCAATCATCGACCCTCGGGGCATTGTTAGGCCACAATTGGGGATCAATTTTTTACATTATAGTATATAGGGAAAGTCTTCTCAAGAATTGTTGGACCAGAAGAAACAATATTTACCTAAAAGCTTCCTGATATCGAGTAGATCCAAATTTGATCACATTATATCCCCTGGGGGTAGGGTGAGGCCACAATAGGGTATCAAAGTTTTGCATAAAATGTTCTTCTCCAGAACCACTGGATCATTTTTAAGGAAACTTGTTACAAATCATCCTAGGGTGATGGGGATTCAAGTTTGTTCAAATGAAGGACCAAGCCCCCATCAAAGGGGAGATAATCACGACTTGCAAAAATAATGCGACAGTCAATTGAAGATAACAAGTTTTCATTATATGTATATATTTCTTATGGGAAGATTTTTCATTTTAATAATGTGATATATGATCTTGTGACCTTTGGTTTTACCAAAACAGCAAAGTGGTGTTGGTCATAATTATAGGTGTTGGGGCATGCTTGTGTCATAGAATTCATTTTCAGTTTAGTTGTGATCCTTTTGGCAGCAATAGGAGTGAAAATTTTCACAGAGATAAAGATTGATGAAAATTCCTTTTAAAGTCACTACTATTGAGCCAGGGCCAAAGTCACTCAGGTTAGCGACTGTGGCCGCATGGGCCTCTTGTTAAAAAATGCTTTCATATGTTAAATTTTGGTCCCGTATTGTAGCCCCATCCAGATCCCGGGGGAGCAAACATATGAATAAACTTGAATCTTCGCTATATAATGGTACTTCCATGTTTATTTGACAAACTCTGTAATTGCAGTTTTTTCAACATATTTCCCATTGTAAACTTTCAAATTAATATCCACTCTTTTGGTTCAATGGTTCTTGTGAAGAACATTTTTGAAGACTTTCCTTTTATATTTGCATGTAAAATTTTGATCCCTACCTCCGGGGATCATGATTTGAACAAACTTGAATCTTCACTATATCAGAAAGCTTTCATATAAATTTAATCCATTCTGGCCCTGTGGTTCTTGAGAAGAATATTTTTTTAACAACACCACCCTATTTGTGCATTTTTGTAATTATCTCCCCTTTGATGGGGTCCTGGTCCTTCATTTGAACAAATTTGAATCCCCTTCACCCAATGATGATTTGTACCAAGTTTGGCTGAATTTGGCACAGCAGTTCTAGGGAAAAATATGGAAAGTTAACAGACAGATTGACAGACAGGTAGATGGATGGACAGATAGACGACATACAAAAGGCGATCAGAAAGGCTAACTTTAACTGTCAGTTCAGGTGAGCTAAAATGTGAAAATTGAATCCAACTATAAACTTGACAAAGTTTGAAATGATCCTCTATAAAATCCGGATAGTAAATGTCCAATATAGTTGAAAAACTGCATGGAAGAAATTTCATTAAAATATCTAGGGTCAAAATTAGAATCGGCCTCATTAAGACAGATTGACATAATTTTTCATCTAACTTTAATCTGAAATTCTCAGCTGAGCTAGCATGAAAAGTAGGATTAATCTGTATTTAAATTTCCTACATGTTCAATTTTCCTAAAGTTACTGTGGGGCGCCCACAATATGGAGTCTAGAAGAGATATAGTGTGCAGGTATTTGACAAGATCGCTATCTGACATTTAAACTTTTCAGCACTGAACAGGAAACACAAAAAATGAACAAAGAACTCAAGATTTAGGTAATTAGTCAGGTTATATTCACCAGAAAGAATACTTCAACAAACCGAAGTACTCGATCCCAACCTCAGGAGAATATTCTGGTGGGGCCATGGATTTCTTCAAACAGAATTCATAGATGATTAAGTAAAAGGTAAATCATTCTACAACTGAATTATATTAATTTCGGCTATCTTTAAAAATAATTCCAGGTATGAAATAATCATGGACAGAAAATACCAATGGGATTCTTCTTCTTCCGGTTACGGTACATGACACTATAAATGTGTATTTTCGTACCAGCGCATAAGTGGTGCAAGGACGTCCGTACAGAGTTGGTGAAGAAAAACAAAATATTTACAGTGCAATTAAAAGGTTAAAATCCAGGTCCTTATGGTCGAATAGTGTAGGTCTGGATCTGGGACTTGAAGCTATCTATGGATTCGGCGGAAGGGTTAGATTATACAGTTGAGTTGCATAACATGTAATTAATTTGGAGTCTACATGATAAAAATTAACAACTGTTTATTATTTCACTTAGAACAATGTAGTGTACCATACAAGTTTTATCATAGTATTGATGGTACTGTTGATATACATTCATTAAAATACATAATATACTCGAAAGTTACCTAAATCTCCTGGTAAGGGCAATGACTTTGTTGCACAGTGTTAAAAAGTTTCTTATACACATGTGTCAATTGAAAATTATTTTAAAATCAAATTCCATAAACTAAAATATTATAATTATTTAGAGAATTCAAACCATTTCCGTCATTCCAAATGCAAGAAACATTATCTTTTTAAAAGTTATCAGATTTGAGATTTTAAAATACAAGTATTTCTTTATAATAGAAATGCCTGGGAGATTGGTCCAAAGTTTTGTCCTTGTTAATTTTGTAAAAGTCATGTACCTGTATCATACATGTATCAAAGCACATGTGGAAATTTGGGGAACACATTCACATTGATGACGTTACAAAAGGTTGAATTAACTGTTCCGTTTAAAGTAACGGAATTATCAATATTATGAATATTTCTTTTCTGTTGCTTTCAGTAGCTTATAAACTAATTTATATGGTTAGAAAATGCATAATATAATAATAAACAATAAAAATAACAATTATCTTATCCCTTTGTGTGTTTTGAAGCGTGAATGGAAACTAGCCATTGCGAAGAAAACTAAGTGAAATTTATACTGCTAAGGGGGGGATTTTATGATTTGTCATGTTTTCCTCATGCATTTTTCATCATTCAATAAAACAACAAAGAAAGTATTTTATTGCTTAAGTAAAACCCTTAGTACACCTCATGTAACAAATCTCAAAAGTATTTTGAATGTTATGTAACTTTTTTTCATACTGTAGATTCTTTATTGTTCAGTTTGTTAAATTAACATGGAAACATTCAAATTTGTTCAAATGGTAGCAACGGGGATGGGTGGGGGGTTAAGATGGGGGCCACAATAGGGAGATAAAGTTTAGGCTGTAACTCTGTTATGCAGTGGTCTACTATCTTAACTTTATCTATCATATTTCTTGATTCCTATGTCTGAGACATGTTCATTTGGTCAATTTAAGTGAAGCCAATGACGATCGGACGCCCCCCCCGTAAAAAAATCGGTATAGATATTAAAACTATTGTGATCCCCACCCTCCAACCATGTACATGTATTTCCTTATTTCATATGTTAAGACAAAATCATTGACACATGTGTGGAGGGCTCCTTGGGTCATGACTACCTCTGCCCTTTTAAAAATGTTTAATATCTTGTAAGCTATTGAGATCCCCACCCTCAAACCATATCTTTCCTTGAACACTCCCTTTGTCGAGACAAGTTCATTGACACATGTTTGGAGAGCCCCTTGGGTCATGACTGCCTTCACCCTTTTAAAGATTATTTAATATCTTGAAAACTACTGAGATCCCCCCCCAACCTCAAATCATATATTTTTTATGCCCCCGGAATCTTCGATTCGGGGGCATATATTTTTGGTCTGTCCGTCTGTCTGTCCCTTTGTCTGTTTGTCCGCAGGAAAAACTTTAACATTGTCCATAACTTTTGAATGGCAAGAGACGGGACTTTCATACTATACATGTATGTTTCGTATGACAAGCCCTTTCTACTGGTACCAAAATGTTTGACCTTGACCTTGACCTTGGAGTTTGACCTACTTTTCTAAAATTTAACATTGTCCATAACTTTTGAATGGCAAGTGATAGGACTTTCATATTTCACATGTGTATTCCTTATGACAAGCCCTTTCAAATGGTACCAAAACATTTGACCTCCTGAACTTGGAGTTTGACCTACTTCTCAAAAACTTTAACATTGGCCATAACTTTTGAATGGTAAGTTATAAGACTTTCATATTTCACATGCATAATCCTTTTGGCAAGCCCATTTCACTGGCATGCGGAATCCGGGGGCATCAGTGTTTCACAAACACATCTTGTTTTATCCTTGTATTGAGGCAAGTTCATTGACACATATGGAGGGTCTTGCGGTCATGACTGATCCCACCCTTTTATAAATTGTTCAATATTTTAAAACTATTGAGATTCCAACCCTCCAACCAATATTATCTTGTTCATGTATTAAGATATATTTTAAGAAAACATATTTGAAAGATCCCCAGGGGCTGTGCCTGACCCCAATCTATCATGTATGGTTCTCTATCTTATTTCCTGATTGATAAATGGTCATTTATGGGTATTGGAAGATGATAGAGGTTAACTTTAGTCCATAGATACCATAGAATATTGGCACATTGTAAATCCCAAACCTTTGCTCTTCTCTATGAAGCAAAGTGCTCAGCTGAGCGATGTGGCCCGTGGGTCTCTTGCTTCTACTTTCAAAAGAGCAATGATGTTAAGCAACCAAGTCTAAATTGTGTCTGACTATGTCCAAGAACTCTTGTCTCTTATTTTTCATTTAGTCTGAATAGAAACCAATGTTAACGTGAACGAATTAAGAGAAAATATAGCTCATATTCTTTTTTAAAAACATTACAATACATACCGCAGTACATTTGAAAATACCGCAATGTACATGTATCACAATACAAAACTTCCACACGATACACAGCCCGACTCCTCACAAAATTACACAATAATAAAACACTCGCGTTTTACTGGAACTTTACAGTACATGTTACACATTGTCATATCAAAAACTACTGAATTTCTTCAGCACAATCACTCTTTAGAATTACCATTATATTTTCATATGTACAAATATGTACTAAGGGATTGATTTTTCTTTCTTTATCTATTTATAGATTCAGTTTATTACACAGTAATGGCCACGCCAGAAAGGTTCAATGTCAGGAAAAGGAAACTTGAAAAGGAAACCAAAGAAATTGAATCTACCATTTTTCCACAGTACAAGAAGAAAAATGTTTCCAGTTTAACTTTAAAAGGCCAAGACAGATCAATTACAATAATTCCTACAGGAGTTAATCCTCTTTTGAATGTTGCCTGTGTCGGAGTGGATGAAGCCTGGGTTAGTGGTGATGATAAAACCATAAGACGTGTTGACATAAACGGGTCTGTACGGGACACTGTCACCACCACATGTATAACCTGGCCAAATGACGTCACAGTTACCAGACAAGGAGAACTGGTATACAGTGATTCTAACAATAGAACTGTGAACATTGTCAGACACGGTAGAACAGAGACACTGATAACCACACCACAGGGCTGGAAACCAGACAAACTATGCTGTACTAAATCAGGGGACATCCTGGTCAGTATGGGCACTACTGATGATAGCCAAAAGAAAATTGTCCGTTATCAGGGAAACACGGTGAAACAAGAAATAGATAGAGATGAAGATGGAAAACCAATCTATAAAGGAGGGAGATGGGCACTATATGTGGTGGAGAACAACAATGGAGATGTCTGCGCCTCTGATACTAATGCCGACACCGTGGTCGTGGTGAACAAGTCAGGAAGAGTCCGATTCCGATACGATGGTACACAAGCCAAGAGGAGAAAGCTATCCTATCATTATAGACATATCGTGACAGACTCCATGAGTCAGATCATTGTGGCAGATAAAAAAAATGCCTGTCTACACATCCTGGATCAGAACGGACAGTTCCTGAGATGTGTGGATAATTGTGGACTAAATAAACCTCGCGGACTGAGTGTGGACAGTGAGGGGAAGTTGTGGGTTGGGTTATATGATTCAGGAGAAGTGAAAGTGATTGAGTTCTTGAAATAAACACCTAGTATCACATACAGACATCAGATAATGACAGAGTTCACACAGTGCTCTTGATACAGACATGTGATATTTACACAACATTTTCTATACAAAATTTAAATCTTACTGCAGAACATTAATGGGATTCTGCCTTTTCTCATTTTTTAAAAGATTTTGTTTTCAATTTTCTTTTGATTTGGATACATGAAAAGATTCTACAATTTTACTGAAATATAAATACAAAACATCTGTAGCATTATGTGCACATACAATTATGTCATGTTCTAATTGTTCCCATCAGCCCGAAAACAGGCCTAATTTGTAAAGTGGAAATTGCACAGCTTACTGTATTACATATGATAGAGATTAATTTTAAGTATTATTCAAAAATACAAAAGCTGCAAGTTATCATATTTTAAATTTACATTTCGAGACTAAAAAGTTGTTTTGCACCATCCACGAATTTTGATACTATCATGGCTCAGAAATATACAGCCAATTTCTTTCCCATACAGCTTAATGAATAAAAATTAGATCACATCTTGACAAGTCACTCTTTATATCGACCACAGCACCTGCATATATTATATGGCACTCCCTAAGTTACAATGGTAGGGCTGATAATTATAGTCCCACCAATTTAAAGTCATCAATGATCTTATGACATATTGCCCAAAGAAGTGGATCAAGATGACCATGGTCAATGATTTGGTCCAGCTCTGATTTGTTGAAGTATACTTATAGTATCCAATTATAAATCTTGAAATGATCTTCTATGAAATTAGGATAGTATATGTCCGATACAATTGATATAGTTGTAAAAGTGAATGGAAGAAATTTCATTAAAATATCAAGGGTTAAAGTTAGAATCATCCCCATTACGTGAGTACACAGAAGACATAATATTCCTAAAGTTACTGTGGGACCACAGCATAGAGTCTGGAAGAGTTAACTTTACACAGTGACATGTACAAAGGGGAATAGCTCTTTGTGCAGGTATTTATCAAGATCGCTATCTGACATTTAAAATTCTCCGCACTGAACACAAAAGAAAAACAGAGTATGATATAGGATTCCAGATTTAGGCAATCAGCCAGGTGATATCCAACAGTTTCACCTGAGTTGAACTTAGCCAAAATTCAAAAGGGATATAAATCCTTCCTTAAAAAAATCAAATAAGAATTTCCTGTAAATGTGCGCATTTACACGGTATGTCCTTATTAATTACAAAGTTTCACGAAATTCTATTGAACGGTTTCAGAGGAGTTGCGCTTAAAAACTTTTTCAGTAGTATATTAGGTTCTACCAGGACTGGATAATGTTCTACCAGGACTGGGTTTGGTTCTACCAGGACTAGGTTTTGTTATTCCAGGATTGGGTTAGGGTCTACCAGGACTGGGTTATGT
>CAJDSM010048110.1:3989-16941 GCA_903981925.1 Ostrea lurida | reverse complement strand
AAGATTTTGATTTTTTTAGCTAACATTGACTCTAATGGCAGACTGACAACTACATTATATGGATAAACGTGGATGACTTTGGCATTGCAAATCGTCAACTTCCCTTTTCTATGTAGTAATGTACACTATCACCTGCTTTGGTGTGTATGTCTCTCAGTTGATTTGATACGCAAGGGCATGCCATGCGTATGATGATTTTTTAAAGGCGAGGCCAACTACTAACCAAACGTTGATGTTGCAGGGTTTATAACGAATCTCGTTTAAAGTTATCATTTTCGCAAATTCTAACGGTCTCTATAATGACCTTGTTTGCGATATCAAATTATCACCAAAGTCATATGTTGACTGATTTGTTCATACCATTTGTTAGACTGTCATTTTCATACTATATTTGACGACGGGTAACCCCGTTTACTTTGTTTCGACTACGGGTCACGGCGGGTGTGACCGGTCAGCAAGAGGATGCTTACTCCTCCAATGGCACTGATCCTGCCTTCGCTTTTGTCGAAGGTCCGTGTTGCCCTATACTCGATTTTGTATGTGTTTTTTGGGACTATGATTACGTTTAATACATTTGTTACTGTCGCCATTTTATATATCACATGCTCAAAGGATCAAGCATTTTGTTTTGTAAGGTTTCACACCTTACAAAGCCAAAATTCTTTAAAGCACCCAACGTGTCCATAGACAAAGTCTAATGCGTAAAGTTCTTGTACAAAATACATAATTCGTTTGGGACGACAAACCTTAAGAAAAGAGGATTTGAAAAGTCAAAAACATTTTAACTTCTAGCTCAGGTCCAATTCTGATCCATCTTAGCCAGTTGCACCCTGAGTTGATGCATCCAAACATGGCCTTAGTGCAGACCTAATGGGGGTAGGCAGCCTATTTTTATGCATCCAAACCCTTGACTCGGAGTGAAATGAATTATACCAAACAGAAAAAGAGCTATTTGTAAATGTGATTAATACTCAAACAGAAAAAGAGCTATTTGTAAATGTGATTATACTCAAACAGAAAAAGAGCGCTATTTGTAAATGTGAGTATACTCAAACGAAAAAGAGCTACATGTATTTGTAAATGTGATTATACTCAAACAGAAAAAGAGGTAGCAATGTATTTGTAAATGTAATTATACCTCCATGTAGCTCTTTTTCTGTTTGAGTATAATCACATTTATTTGAGTATAATCACATTTACAAATAGCTCTTTTCTGTTTGAGTATAATCATTCACTCCGAGTCAAGGGTTTGGATGCATAAAAATAGGCTGCCTACCCCCATTAGGTCTGCACTAAGGCCATGTTTGGATGCATCAACTCAGGGTGCAACTGGCTAAGATGGATCAGAATTGGACCTGAGCTAGAAGTTAAAATGTTTTTGACTTTTTCAAATCCTCTTTTCTAAGGTTCGTCCCAAACGAATTATGTATTTTGTACAAGAACTTTACGCATTAGACTTTGTCTATGGACACGTTGGGTGCTTTAAAGAATTTTGGCTTTGTAAGGTGTGAACCTTAACAAAACAAAATGCTTGATCCTTTGAGCATGTGATATATAAAATGGCGAAGTAACAATGTATTAAACGTAATCAATAGTCCAAAAAACACATACAAAATCGAGTATAGGGCAACCACGGACCTTCGACAAAAGCGAAGGGCAGGATCAGGTGCCATTGGAGGAGTACAGCATCCTCTTGCTGACCGGTCCACACCCGCCGTACCCGTTAGTTCGAAACAAAGTAAACGGGGTTTACCCGTCGTCCAAATATAGTATGAAAATGACAGTCTAACAATGGTATGAAAAAATCAGTCAACATATGACTTGGTGATAATTTGTAATCGCAAACAAGGTCATTATAGAGACCGTTAGAATTGCGAAATGATAACTTTAAACGAGATTCGTTATAACCTGCAACATCAACGTTTTGGTTAGTAGTTGGCCTGCGCTTTAAAAAATCATCATACGCATGGCATGCCCTTGCGTATCAAATCAACTGAGAAGACATACACACCATAAAGCAGGTGATAGTGGTACATTACTACATAGAAAAGGGAAGTTGACGATTGCAATGCCAAAGTCATCCACGTTTATTCATATAATGTAGTTGTCAGTCTGCCATTAGAGTCAATGTTAAGTAAAAAAAAAATCTAAATATGAAGCACATTGTCAGATTCTTGGTTGTCCTTTATTTTCGAGTTCGTCAGGATATATCAAATGGACATATTGTTAGAAATTATGATTTGTTTAATTGATAAGACATCGTCTATATATCTATTAAGTAAGGTTGAAGGACACGGCAAGTTTTTTGTTTTTATCCCGTAAAAGTTTTTGAAACAAATTCTGCTTCGTATGAATAATTGAATATGAAAATAAGTCTGCCAATGAGGGGGAACAATTAGTGCCCATAGGAATACCATGATTGTGGAGACATGGTTCTCCAAAGACTACATAAAATATTATCTATAAGAATCCCAAGCATGCTCTACATGTAATAATCTACTTCAGGGTACTTGTGTGGGCAATCAGAGTGGTTTCTGACAAATAATGTATCTTGTTTCCCAACGACCAGAAACTTGTATTTTCGGGTTGGCACTTTTTGTTCAAAAAGCAATTATCAATCATCTGAAAAAGCCTAGATTTTAATTTATCGTGAGGAATTGTTGTTATAAAGTGTGGAGGAAATCATTACGTTTTGATGCAGTCAATTTTAGAAAAATCTCTGTGACTTGAAGTTTTCTAGAAGCTCTCTTAGAGTTTTTGAAATCCACATCTGATTTGACACCACTTCTGGAATATGTAGTGGGACAGTATCTCTAAAGTGATATCTGACACATGTTTGAGAAGAGGCTGAAATGTTATCAATAACAAATTCATCTGAACTACTTGAATCTACACAATTTTCTGCATGTTGTTGGCATTTATGGAGTGCACATATTTACTAGTACAAAGTGAATGTAGTTTTTGCTGGGTCGATCTACGCGTAGTTATCCGGAAATGACCCCCAACAACCGCCAAGATAAAGTTACATTCTTCATAATTAATCCATCATAGGCTGTTTTTGAATGCAAAAACCCATAACTCTGTAAAATTTGATATTCGATTGATTGATTGATTGATTATTTATTGTTTTACGTCCCACTCGAGAATATTTCACTCAAAGGGACGTCACCATTGCCGGTGAAGGGCTGTAAATTTTGGCCTGTGCTCGGCACGCAGGGCCTTTGAGCAGGGAGGGATCTTTATCGTGCCACACCTGCTGTGACATGGGACCTCGATTTTTCCGGTCTCATCCGAATGACCGCCACATTTAGTCGCCTCTTACGACACGCAAGGGGATGCTGAGGACCTATTCTAACTGGATCCCCACGGGGATTTTGTAGTAGTGTAGCTGATAGTACGAGAGGAAACTTGTACTGTCTCGCTAGTGAGCTAGCTTCTCTGGCGATATTATAGAGTTTCTCTCTTGATTACGCAAGTTAAGCAACGGCAAGCGTGGTCAGCACCTGGATTGGTGACCGCTACATGTTACAATGTGGTGGCAGCGTAGTGACTCTGGTGTTTGGCGGGAGACTTACTTCAAGTAGAGTCTAGTCAATAAATTTCTCTTTAGAACTAGGCCTAATGTTACTGTGTTACATTTCCAACATTGAATAAGTATGATTTGATTTTTAAAATTTGTCTCTGCGGAGTAGAATGCATATGAATTAATGACAAGGTAATATTTTGCTGAAATGTCGTTGCTCTATACTAGTATATTAGAACAATGGCCCAGTGGATGTTTTTGACAATGTGCAAGTATTTCAGGGTTTTTTTCTATTCAAACCAATATCACGGTGTAATACCTAACTAAACAGGTGCTATAGGCAGTATCGCTGTATCAATGTTTTCCATTGTCTTGCCTGCAAACTGTCTACACCCCCTTTTCTTTATAATTTGAATGTCTATATAATGCATTGTTCAAGAAGCCCAATACTCAAATTGTAAAATTCATGGTTCCACGGTCTCAGGATCAGGCCTTAGGGCGGGACCAATATGACCATACAGTGAACGTGAATTGAATCTTAGAAAGTCTTCTTCACTACTTTTATAAATTTCTGAGAAAAACTAAATCATTGTTATTAAGCCCGTGAAGCCCACTACTTTAACTTTAAATTCATTCGGGGACTCAGGCCTTTGAGTAGGGCCAATATGACCCTATAGTGAACATGTATTAAAAAGAAGAAGGCAATATTTTGTACGGAAAGCACAAAAAATGTTTCAACAAACCTCCCTTTGGCTTCAAATATACAAATTGTTGTTCTTTTCAATACAGTAGCCGGCTATCAGTACATTCAGTACTTTGATTGCATTGACTGCACAGCATGCCTTTCGCAGGACAACGATCCCGTTTGCTGAGGAAATTACCGCATTCATTGCATTCAGATTCATAATTACGTTTTGGGAATTTGTGGTCTGTAGATTTACCTATCTGTGATCTGTTGTGATTACTCTGGCTGGGAGGGAGCCCTGATATTTGTTTCCATAACGGGGTCTTATATTTACGTTTACTGCTTGACTGTGTGCGGGGGAATATGATTTTCGTCTGTATCTTGTAGGTATCTTCTAGGTTACAATTTTGATAACGTACTCCTGGTCCAGTTCTGTGCTTTACATGGAATTTGGACATTTTATCACAAATATGTGGTGAATTCAAACCAAATCTTGTATTTTATGATGTTTTAGATACAACAATTCGTAGGTTTGTAAACGGCTTTGTCAAGCCAAAGTTTATGTTTTCGCGCGCTTTTTCCTCCATCACGTCAAAATCTCATTCGGCGAACCTCGGCTGATTCTGGAACCTACATCAAACCTTGGCTCCTCGCTCATGCCACCCAGGTGTCGTCGATTTCCCTCTACTCTAGTCACTTCATCTTTGAACTCCAGGTTTTTTTTTAAAAAATAAGTTCGACTGTAGAGTGAAATTTCCGTCATGTTTCCTGTAGATTCGTATTGTCTCCGTCCATCTTGGGAATCGGGCGTCCAGTTAGATCCGACATCTTCCTTTTTTACGGAGCTCTTTGACTCTGTATTGTTTGTGTATATGATGTAGCACTGGCTTGAGACCATTTATTGGTGCGTGTTAAGTACTTTGTATGAAGTACCAAAACGAGGCTTATATCATGCATCATCAGTTTGACCTCAGGGGAGTACTCCAATCATAGAGGTTCTGACTCCAGGAAGGGGTCAAACGTGACATATTTATACTCTTTATGTGTAGAACATTTTCAAGAATAATTGAATAAATATAACATATACATGTATAATGTTTAAAAAGCCATTCATCAATAGTAGGGCATAGCAAGCATTGTTTTGATATGTAGGCAATTTCATTAAAACGGTATGTTTTATGCAAATTACAGGAGCACCGAATGGGAGTGAAAGGGGAGATGGTGGAGGAATCGCTGGAAAGGGGGGGGGGTGCCGAATAAGGTTTTGACGCTACTAAAGGCATCAATTTTTATTAACTATCGTGCAATTTTCGTAGATTTTTAAAAGAATGTTTAGAATGGGGAGTGGCTGAAATGTACACCAGCTGAGGCTTGAAGCAGTAATTGACATTTTCGTCACGAATTATAGTAGTATGGAATGAAATGATACGAATGGATGCGAAAGATTTTTGTTTAAATAAGAGCCTTTTCAGTGACTGAATCTCAACCGAGGTGGCTGGAAACCACGGGGTGTTGTATCCAGATAATATCAATACTAGTACATGCATGTAACCCTAATCTATACTTTGAGGTACATGCCAGCCTCCTTCCCTTCCCTTATCAGTGGTAAGATCTGACATTTCCAATAAAAATCAAAGTACTGAAAGTACTGAGAAGCGCTAAGCTTGGTTTGTAATGATGCTGGATGGGTATACAAAATATTACAGTACTACTAGCATGTCAAACAAAATTTTCAATAATTTGCTTTAATTAATAAAAAAGATTGGAAACACGAATGCATGTTGTACTAGATAATGAAATGATATTTTTTTTATAATGTGAAAAGATGAAAAGAATTTACATCAATTCATGCCGTTGCTTGATCCTTTATTGTAAGGATGACTCATAATGGGGCCTGTTTAGTACTTGAAATGACCACATTTTTCAGTGATATACATATTATGCTTAAAGCATTTTGCTGGAATAAATTAGGACTTGGTTTGTGAAAATTTCTCCTTTCTATTAGTATTAAATGATACTTAAAAAGAAGAATGCTTGGTTTTTCCTCAATATTGTCACACAATACCATTTAGAACATTCTGTAAAATGGAACATCAAAAAACCAGCAAGTAAAATGAGAGTATGAGTCAGAAGAACAAAGGTACAAAGCAATATTCTTGGTGCGTGTCTCAATAATATGAATGTTCTCAAATGATTCCAAAAAAATTCTCATTCATCCTGGGGGGGGGGTTACAAATATTTTATATCATCTCAATCAAATCTAAATGCATTTCTGTATGATAATGTTTTCAAATGATTAGGAAAACAATTCTAAATCATCTGAAAAATTCCCACACGTATGCCTCATAGCGTCTCAATGATTTCAATGGATTCTAAAGGTATTTCATTCGTCTGGTGAATTCTGTGAAACATATCTCATTATCTCAATCAAATCTAAGTGTATAATCCCAATGTACCCATCATTCTAAAGAAATATCAAATCAAATTAACCCCACTTCAATTTCTTCGTACTTTTGTTGTGTTTTATGAAATGTTTTAATCCACTAGTATCACACTTCTGAAACCCTTTGAAAGTAATTAAATTTTCCTTTTCTCAATCAATTTCTTAATTAGGACTAGACAGCATTATAAATGTTTGCAATGTATGGGCCTATGTTTTGAAGGTTGCGTAAATGTGAACCCGATTTTAGAAATACATATTTTCGGCAAGCATCTTTATTTCCACAACGCGGAACATGATGTACACACATTTTCTATGTCCTTTTAAAGAAGAATATTGTTTGTGTTTACATCGCAGGAGAATACATAATTATTTACATGCTTTAGATATATCCGTTATCCTACTTCCTTTGATATACGAAACATTACTCCTACATGCAACGAAATTCGTGTGTAATGCGTTTTTAACCCCCCCCCCCCCTTTCAACATTATGCTTCTTTAAAATAATCACCTTCCATACAATAAGTATTGTTATTAGATATATCAATAGAAACTGAAATACTAAAAATAAAATAATAAAAACAAATATGAATACGCTGCAATGCGGCAAACAGTGGATCTTCGATGTCAGTCGTGCATCCTCCTCAATATATCTCTTTTTCTGCTGTTGCAACTATTATATAAATTGAATAAGTCGCTCAAATTTTGTCTCTTTATTATCTTTCAACCCAAAACAGTAATTAAAGTATTCAATTTTTGCTATATTAACGAAAAACGCTCGAGAAACAAATGCGCATTGAAAAGTGCGTTAAGTGCGTGATTGTGGGGCAAAGGTATATATGCGTTAACGTGCGTGATTGTGGGGCAACGGTATATGCGTTAAAATGCGTGATTGTGGGGAAGGGGGTTAAGAGAGGATGTTACATCCACTGTATATTACGAATATATTACAACAGGGTTTTTTTTTTTGTTTTTTTTTTTTATAAAGTTACGAAATGAATTTTTTTTTTATAAAGTTACATTGCGAATGTAACAACAGTTTCTTTATATGATTTACATGTAGTAACCCAAGACTTGAGGTATTCTGGCCTCTAATAGCATAGCAGAGGGTGAACGATGTACTCTCGTGTATAAAGTGAAAATACCTTGAACAATGGTTTTTTTCTCTCTATCTCAATCCAAGGAGTTCCGGGCAGTTTGGTGAGGATTAAGATAAGGTGTTCCTGGAGACTTTAACACTAGTCAGTCTGTTATTTGATAATACAGCTTTGTAAAACTTAGAATATAAATAAATAAATAATTTAAAAATAATTATAATAATAGAGGCTAAACCTACCATTTTGAATGTTTTACAAATGATTCTCATTCATCATGGAACACGGTTATCTTTTTATTACTCGCAATCAGAAGTATTTCTATAAAACTTTCTTTTATCACAATAGCAGTGGTAAACATTTGCAAACTTTAAACTCTTTCGTCATTAATGCTACTCGCCAAGAATGCACCAGTCTCCACTGTGTTAAATGAATAATCTAGTTGATGTAAAGATGAACATATGTATCCAAAACACCTCTCACATCGTTTTACTTCGTAGGATATATACTTTGAATATTAGAGTCGAGAATATTTGGGAGAAAAGCAACCTTGATTTAGACAAAGCACAGTGGTTTTATAACAAAAAAGACTAAAATATAAATATTTTGCAGCATTTCATAAACTTCTACCACAGATGATTCCCCATTATCTTGAAATACATTGATAATTTGCAAAAATCTTAGATTTGCCTCGGCTCAGACAGCGATCCAGGTGCATTGTCCTCTAACAGCGACTTATTGCTTTAAACTCCATTTCCATATATCATGAAACCATGTGGCTCTATACAATGTTCAAAGCTGATCAAGTAATGGACAATCACAACTATCATGACCGTATGGGAAATCAATTTCGGTTATTATCCCTTTTGGTTATGATATTCCAATAGAGGAATAAAATAATTAATTCTTTGATGGACGTATCCGTGTATCTCCCACCAATATGGTCACACCCAGCTTAATCATTTATTCTACTTTCGTCTTGGTAATAACAGCAGCTATGATGCATCGAAAAAACTGCATGTTCAGGAAGTTATTACACAGAAGGCAGTGAGACGCAGAAAAAAATGAAGAGAAATTCCTGCACTTTGTTTTCATTTATTGTTGCGTCAATTTTAGTAATCTCAGTGAGTTTTCAAATAGATGTTGGCATTCTGTTAATGACTGAAAATTTTTTGCCGTTTGATATGCCGCGTATTGCGCCTGCAATAGACATTGGTTTCAAAGATGCCAGAGAAATATACAATGTGAATTTCAAGTCCGTCCTTCGTAATTATTCTACAGACTGTGACGGGGCTTGGACGGAGAGTGTAGGCCAAATGGCCAAACTTTATCACGACGGAAACGTTAGAGCGTTTATTGGTCCCGCATGCTCCCAGGGAGTATCGTCTGCGGGGCTTCTGGCTGAGTTCCTGAAGGTCCCTCTTGTTACAGGGGTAGGGGATCTACTGGAGAGGTCTCCCACAGATAAAAAAGGATATAAAACAACAACAATCGTATCATACTCCATTGATAAAATGTCAGGTAAGTTAATCTTTTGAAAAAGTATTAAGAGTGGTTTCTTTGCTAGCCGTCAAATCCCGAAGCGTAATGCTTATCCAGTGGTTCGCTAAATGGTTCCGAAAAGAATGCTGATGACAGAGGAACAAATTGTAAAGGGAAAGTTTCTTCTCAGTAAAAAAAAAAATCAAAAGGTGGGGCTTATCAAAATTCTGATAAATATCAAAAGGATAATGACATAACTTTGAAGCAAATTCTAGGAAATAAATATTTTGCGGGTTCCAAATAAAACCAGAGTCGGTGATATGATCATCTGATATAGTGATTTTGGATCCATTTAATTTTATATTTGACGTGACTACCTAGCGCTGAGTCCCATTTGTTAAAACACCTTTTAAAAATTGAGGTGATTTATTCGCCACTGTTAAAATGGCCACCACAAAACCATCGTCAGAACCCACGGTTGATTACGCTTCGTTCCTCTCTCAACCGTGGGTTCCGACGATGCCACGACACACGCGTTCACTTGGTAAAGTTTGAAAGCTGTTTACTGTAGATAGAATTAAAATCGTACCTCAATATTTGGTCAAATTTAATTTCATTCTGATTATACCACCTTTAGTCGCTCTGGTATTAAACTATAAAAGTCTCAAATATAGTGTAAATTGACGTTTTCCCCACACGGTCCAATTTTCCGTCAAAAGATCTTGTTGGGAGTTGATGAGTTAAACATGGGTATCAGAGTACTTGTGCGTAGAATCAGAGTGGATTTTAACAAAGTAATTTTTGAATGACATGACTAAATATGACTATTTTATTTAATCACGGGGAAAGTGTTGAAAAGTCATACGTTTTTATGTTGTTAATATGAAAAGAGATCTGTGATTTCAAAGGAGTTCTTTAGAATTTTTTAGAATCCATATTTAATGTATACCACTTCTGGCATATCTTGGTGCACAATATTTTCGGGAGCAAATATAGGGGCTTGGTAGAACATTTACTGGACCCAGCAATGTATCTTTGTTAGGGTTTTTGTGAAGTTCTTGTATCCAGTATAGGTACGGTAACTCCGATATTTATCCGTCCCATGGTCAGGGCTTTAAAGGTGAAGCATGGTTTTGAAGAATTTCAACTTTTGAAAGAGCAGTTGGAGCATAAGTGCGAATACCAAACGTTGAATTAATGCAAAGTTCGTTTAAATTACAGCTGTGATAATGCGCTTTACAAAAAGAAGCAATGTTGTACGAGTACAAGCTTTATCAGCTGCAACCAAAACATTCCTCATGTAATTTAATTCTTTTACCACTTCTGGTTTACGAAACACAGATAATCTATTTTCATTTTCCGGAATTTTCAAATGAAATTCAGCATTTTGGTCAATAAATAATTTTTTTATCGGTAACTCCCACTTTCTATAGTTCCAATTTAATTCTAAGACAAGACTTTGTGATTTATATGTAATTAAAAAAAAACCAAACAATATTAGTACTCCAAATATGTTCTTTCGAACTCTCATATTCCATATAATGAAGTTTTTCGTTTATTAAGTGGGAAAAGGTCATTTATGTCCAATATACTAGTATTAAACTTTTTAAAATAGATGTTAATGTGTATTTATTTGATTTCGTTTTCTTGTGTTGCTTATGTTGTGCTGACAAATCGAATTTATGTGAATAAATCGAGTAATTTGTAATTGCAAAAAGGACAAGTTCATCACACTGTACTTCAATAACAAGCATTATGACCCAAGGTTTTTCATTTTAATTTTATAATTCTCCTTCGATGTAGAATTCGAAATATATTTCAAAAAATAACGATGCTACAAAACCTCTATGTTACATGTATATCCAATATAAGCATTTCTTGAACCATATCTAACAAAACCAATATCACGGCCTATACAAAGACACATTGGTGGATCTAGTAAATATTCCACTAAGTCCCTGGCTTTCCTCCTCACGAAAATATTGTCAGCTGTGAAGATGCAACGCCAGACGTATTGTGAAACAACACACTAGTATGCAAGAAGTTGTGTAAATCAAATGTAGATTCTGAAAAAAAACTGTAAAAGAATTTTTCTTAAATTCATAATCCCAGAACTTTTCTCATATCAATAACACCAAAATGCATGACTTTTCAATATTTTACACGACCATTCCTCACGATAAATCAAAAACTAGACTTTGTATTATTATAGACAGTTGCTTCTTCAACAAAAAATGGAAAAAGGAATTATTCATATCTTGTGATCAGTCATTCTAATAATTACATTTTTAAACTCCACTCTGACTTTAAGATGCAGGCGTTCCTCAATGAAAATATGTTTGTATTCTTTAGTGATAAGATTTTTCAACAGTCTTTTGAAATTCCCATGGTCTCAAATTGCGCTCTTTTGTTAGCTGGCTGTTTTTATATTCATTATTGGGCCTTTAATTTGACTTTTTGATATACATATGTATCGATAACGTTTTATATATTAGTAATGTAGTAGTTGGGCATTAAGCCACTACTATTGAAAATATTTACTTCGTGATGTGTTTTTTAAATGAGTATTTATTAAGTATTTAACCCTGGTAAGTTTGAGTCCGCCTATAGTGAGGCTGGTAATTAAATGATAAATAAAGTTTTAAATCTTTGATAAAGTGAAACAAAGCGTAAGACCAAAAAAAAAAAAATCAAATAACAAAATAATAATCCTGGGGAATGAATGTGGCTCAAGTGAAACATATAACTAAACAAGAAAAATTGAGAAAAAATAATCTAAAACTTAGTAAATGAATTAGGGGGATACTACTCCCGATATTTACCAGTAAATGAATTAGGGGGATACTACTCCCGATCTTTACCTTGTTGCAAGGCTTGGCTCAGCAGAAGCGTCGACTTCTAATGTTTACCTTGATCCAGGGTCTGGCTTAGTAGAAGCCCCGAGCTGACTGACTAGGACTTAATTATACCCCCCGCAAACGAAGTTTGGGGGGGGGGGAGGGTATATTGGAATCAGCATGTCCGTCTGTCTGTCTGTAGACATGATTATATTGTCCGGGCATGTTCTAAGAAATCAGTGCACGGATTTTTCTGAAAATTTGTATACACAGTACTCACCATATGAAGATGTTTACCTGATATTTTCATTTTGATTGGACAATTTTCTTGGATTTACAGGCTTTTTCCATATATGGACTTACACATTTTGTCCGGGCAGTTTCTAAGAAACCAGTGCATGGATTTTCTGAAAATTCTTGAAATTAATCACTATATGAAGATGTGCACCTGATATTTTCATATTGATTGGACAATTTTTCTCCAATTATATAGGCTTTTTTCCACTTATGGACTTAGTCATATTTCCAATTTACCGCATTTCTTATTTTATTTAAAATATATAAGTATTAAGAAATGAGGGGGGGGGTGTCCTCTTTGGAGTGTAATTTCAAAAACACAAATTAAACGTGCATTTTTCGAGTGAAATACCTTTTATTACCTTATTGTTTATTGAATGTAAATACATGCATATAGTATATTATACAATAGATAATTTCAATTTTCTGTCGAGGGGAGTGGGGTTTGGGGGATCAGAACGAGTAATTGCTGGCTTTAACCAATGAATACTCTCTGAATTCTTCATACATGTACCTTCGATAAAAATAAAACATGTTCTCTCATTGAGCTATAACCAAATCGTGGGTTTGTGATCATTTAATTGATTCATTATC
>CAJDSM010048102.1:0-10650 GCA_903981925.1 Ostrea lurida | reverse complement strand
AAGATTCGAACTCGGTCGTTTAAAAAATACTGTTGGACGTTTAAAATCCACAGTCTTATCCATTACGCCACGCGCACATTTAACACCCGTAGGGAACTTAACGGTGCAGATGGACTGAAAGGAAAGTAAACGGGGAAATCGTGTCGATTTTTAAACGATTTACAAAAAAAATGCATGCGTGAAACAAAATTTTAAGCGAATTTTATAGTGGAAAAGTCTAAGAACATTTTGATACTAAATTTTTTGTTTCAAAAGCAAGGGCAGTTTTTCGTTAAATTCGGGGATTCCCCTGATATTTTGAGGCTATAAACATACACGCTAATCGGCGTGTCAGCATGATTTCAATTAATTTATTTTGACTACTTCTCGTCGTAATTCTAGCACCGTTTTGCTAGCTAGTTTTTGCTTATATTTTGTGTTTGGAATCATAGAGAAAAAGTTCACGGTTTACTATATATATTAATGATATCTTATTTTAAATGATCTTTAAAGCAACACCTTTAGTGGAAATCACCATGATACATGCGAACACCTTCTTTCAAATGCCTAGCGAGAACTCAGTAAGTTAATTAGCACGTACGACAGGTCGCGGGTTCGATTCCAGCAGGGATTTTAATTTTATTTTTTTTTCAAATTGTTTTCTACTAAAATTGCATTTTTTGACAAAATAGAGTGAATTTGATTTTTTTTTTTTATTCTCAAAATATTGTTTAACATATCCTCTACTTTTCATCCACGTCAAATTTCTCTGGTGCATCATTCCACCTTAAATGATACATGTACTGTAGTGTAAACGTCACATTTCTAGATATAGATCTATAATAAAAATAAAGCAATTGTAACATATTGATTGTGGTACAGAAAAGGAAATAAAAATAAATAGATAAAGCAGATGTATTATGCGAATTCAGGACCTCAATATTGTGGCGGACAGTACACACAACTAGTGAGCTAGCTCTGTTATTAAGATCGTGGTCTTGCGCAGCACCAGAATGGATGGCCGCTACACGTGACACAGCACCTGGATGAATGACCGCTACACGTGACAATGGTTGTCATGATAAAAGTGGGCTGATCAACATTCTATAATCCGTATTTCTACTTGCTTACCGACAGCTGGAATGATCCGACCATGGAAGGATACATGCAAGATGCACCCAGATAATATTTCATGTTACCCTCAACAACTTTATCAGTTTGGACCAAAGTCAGTTCATATTCTATACTTGTAAGTCCTTTGTCATCTTCACAAAAGGACAATCGAAACACTCAAATCTAAAAGCAGTAAATAATATTTAGATCTCAAAAGTAATGAGAACATTACACGACAAGTTTTAAAAAAAACAACATGTACATGTATTTATTCAATCAATTTGTCGTTGAGAGTACATCAGTATATTACCAGGATATACACATGTATACAATGTACGCATTTAAAATCATGCATTATTACAGTATATGGCATGCTATTTCAACAAATTTGTGTAAAGCCACATAGATTCTATAAGCCGTATTAAAATTCCTACAAGAGACTACGTGCGTTTACCTTCATGTCCTCCTCACCTGTCGAGTGGGCATTTCATTGTGATAACGCCATCATAAAAGCGATTTCTATGTGAGATTGCTTGTAAAGGTCATTGCTCGTAACCAGTTGGGCAGCTTCGTACACCCTATAAGTTTAACGGTAGGTCAATAGGTCACATTGCTCAAACTGAGCAGTTGAATTTTTCAGGAGTCTTAACGCTATCACAAGGCCGTAACCAGGGGGAGAGGGGGGGGGTGCAAATGCACCCCCCATTTTAAAACCTCTTAGTTTTCGGGGGGCTTCGCCCCCTGGACCCCCTAGCAGGACTTGCTGGGGTCTAAAGTGGCCCCCGGACCCATTTATGCAAAAAAAAATGGACTCTCAGCTTCTACCACGGTCGGCCGGTCCGGGACCAGCTGGGGGACGCAGACTCCTCGCCTTAGCCTTGTGCATCCTCATTGGAAATTCCTGGTAACGGCCCTGACCCTGCGTGAGGATACTTGCTGGTATACACTCATTGCAGGCCAGTGGATCTCTCTCTCTCTCTCTCTCTCTCCTCTCTCTCCTTCTCCTCTTCATCTTCTCTCTTTCTCTTCTCTCGTCTTCTCTCTCTCGTCATCTTCTATTTCCAAGTGGGTATCTATTGAGGTTTTGAACTTTTCTTAGTTAAAACAAATAATTCAACGGAATAAGTAGTCACTTACTCATTATGTTAAGCACTTTCGACATTATCTTTATGGAAGGAAATTTTCAGTCAGGCTCTCGACATCGGGCAACAGCAGGATGCTCTCACAGGAAAACGTGAAAGAATGTATCGGCGGATGGCCCGAGTACGAACGAGGAAAGTAATACTACTGTGGGGTGTAGCACTTTGGAAACTACTCCTGTTGATGTAATAGAAAAAGAGGAGAGAGATGTTCTCCAGAAATCAGCAAAGTAAGGAGTTGGTTGGGGTGAAACCAAAAAGCCTGAAGTTACTGTGGCCCCAAAGAGTACTTATAAGAGTTGAGAGGGGTGATCAACTATGCAGAAGATGGACTGATAAAGAAGGATCCACCTTCCAAGTTAATGTGCCTTTCTGCAAGAGACGACAATTATAGACTGCAGGTCACCTTGAAGTGACAAAGACTTTAAGGTGGAATGCTACACCAAAGAAATTTAATGTGGATAAAAATTATGTTAAACAATATTTTGAAAATAAAAATTCACAATATTTTGTTAGAAAACAACTTCTGATTGCCCCCACACAAGTACTCTGAAGTAGATATTAAGACATGCTTGGTTTCTTATAGATAATATTTATGTAGTCTTTGGAGACACCAAGGTCTTGCCAAACAATCCATAGGTATTCCGATGGGCCTAATTTGTGCCCCTTATTGCGGGACTTTATTTTTATATTCATATGAAGCAGAATTTGTACAGAAAACTGTTACGGGATAAAAAAACAAAAACTTGCCCGTGTTCCTTCAACCTTACATATAGGTTAATATAGATGTCATGTGTTATCAATAAACAATCATAATTTTCAACAATTATGTCCACTTGATTATATCCCGAAGAACTTCGAATATAAAGGACACCACAGGAATCTGACAAATGTGCTTCATATTTTGGGGATATTTACTTAAAGCATTGACTCTATGCAGACTGACAACTACATTAATGAATAAGCGTGATGACTTTAACTTTTCAATACGGTCAACTTCTTTTCTACTGTGTAATTACCACTATCACCTGCTTATGTGTGTATATCCCAGTTTGATTCGATACGCAAGAGCATGCTATGCGGTATGCGGACTTTTAAAGCGAGGCAACTACTAACAAAAGAAGTTGATGCGTGCAGGGTTATAACGAATCTCGATTTAAAGTCATTCTTTCGCAGATTTACGGTCGCTATAATGACTGTTTGCGAATTACAATTATCAGCTAAAGTCATATGTTGACGATTTTGTTTCAATAACCCTTTGTTAAGATGTCAATTTTCCACTAGATTTGACTTTACGGTTTGTAAAATTTTTTCGTTCTTTATTTCCCGTACATTGACTAAGGGCTCACGGCGGGTGTGACCGGTTCAGGCAGAGATGCTTACTCCTCCATGGCACTCTGATCTACTTCGCTTTTGTCGGAGGTCCGTGTTGCCTACCACTCGATTTTGTATATTTTTTTGGATTATTGATTACGTTTTGTCACAATGTTAACTTCGCCTTTTTGTATTCACTCCCCATTTCGTCAAGTACATGCAGTTTAAGAAGAAAGCAATTTGAAACATCTAAACCCCTGAATCGGAATCCGCGATCTACAGTTCAGTAGCAACGTGAAAACCTAACTGAGCTACTCGCTAGGCATTTAAAATTTAGAAATGAAGTTGATATATAACTAACATTGGATATTTCCATCCATGTTTCAAAAGAAGTCAGCCGAGATCTATCTTAAAGCTGACATGAATTCGTAAATACCTAAACATTTTTCATCTTACCCGCCATAATTTCTTTTCAGATAGCCTATTTCTCTTCACCTGTAATATACCCAAAGTGAATTATCACACCTGAAGTGATTTTCTAGCTGAACTCGAACCGTGCACACCTCCGATAGTAATGTATAGGGAATGAGGGAACAAATGAAATCACGCGTTTAAAACATTATGCATTGCCTCAAAATGTACGGTATACTTATTGTATATATCAAATAGAAATTAGTGAAAATTTAAGATTGAAATGCGCAAAATATAAGCTTTTCTTGCCATTACGTGCATGCAATGTACATAACTGTACAAGTATTTGCAACTAGCATGTCCAGGTGTAAAAATTCGCGCGGAATCATTAAGCATTACATACTAGCAAAGAACATAAAATACTTATTATTTACTATCAGTTCTTGCAAAAAATACTTGTGCATATGTAATGCACATAGGCATGCTTGCCCAAAAAAAAAAAAAGAAAAAAAAGTTCCAAATAGCGAAAGCCTAAACCGGGACCGGAGGTGTGACTTACCACAAATATGGTTAGACTTCTTATATTCGGAATAAATCCAAAGGAAACAAAATAATAAAACTCCATTCAGTATCCTCGACAGAACACCTAGTAACTTTTGTCAGCCCACAACTACAGACTGCCACACTTCACCCCGTGCCAGGAGTATGTTTTTTGCAATCAGGGAAGAGTCAATTTTTTCCTATATCGATGCTTGAAGCTGGTCCGAGTTTTGCACCTTTTGCAGAAATCAGGAATGCTGATTCAATGCATGTGATTGTGTTATCTGACACTGAAACATCTGTTATCTGATATTACAATATGCAAGATACAGTTCAAATGTACATATGAATTACATATTAAATTATCGAATATACATCTAAGGTGAAAATATATGGTATATAAACGAAAAATGGAAATTCACCTTTCAAAAATTTGTTGTTTCTGTTGGAATCACAATAATATTTACAGCAACCTGCATACACATCTGTGTACTCATTGAACAAAGAGAGAGAAGAGGAGAAGAGAGGGAGAAGAGAGAGAGAGAGAGAGAGGAGGAGAGAGACAGAAGAGGCTGCGTGCATGTTTCTCAATAGTAAGAATATAATAAGAATATCTTGACTTCCACAGTGACGTACTTGGGTATATGAATATGGAAGCAGAAAAGGGCAGGGGGTTTGGGGGCGCCTAAAGCAGACCCTCAAGTTGGATCAGGGCAAAGCCCTGTTGGGGGCCCCAGGGTTCGAATCCCCAGGAAGCTGGGTAGCATTTTTAAACAATTTAAGATACATGTAAAGTATTTCAAAGTCTTCCGATACACGATTTTCTTAAATTCTTAAAAACAGGCACATGGGTGTGAAAAATTGATCGTAAACCTTTTGCTTAGAGAAAAAAAAAGTAGGGGTTTTGTTTTTTTCTGGGACGTTTTGTACTACTTATGTATAACAACGAAATTACGATGCGTGGTTTTGAATTGCCTGAAAGCTTATAAAGTATTATAAATTACTAAAATTCGATGTATCTAAATGAAAGGAAGATGATCAGTCAGAATCTAAGAGTTGCCTTCATATAAAATTTGGAACAGAGTCGTCAGAAGCCAGCATGTCAATTAGTCTATATACTAGCTAGTAACACGCTGTCTAATAAAATGTAGTTTAATCTCAATTGATAGGGTTATTTTTGTTTAACAATAAAAACAAAATTACATACGTGGACTTGGGCCCGATCTTACCACCATGTGCTTTTTGATCTTAAAAATGATGTATAAGCACTATATATATATTACTACAGATAAAGATGAAATCCCATTACATGCATTTTCCGACCAAATATCTTTTCCTTTTCTTCTTTTAAACAAAACTAATTTTGTTTGTACTTTTAAATCAATTTCATTTTTCTTTTTACCCCGCAACAATGTGGAAGCACAGTTCTGTGCTTCATAGAAGATACGCCATGCTTCAATAGGACTCTCAATAGATTTACATCTGAACATGTTTAGGTATCAAACTAATAATGTTTGTGTTACTTCTGAATGATGATTTCAAATATAAACATCAGTGCAATCTTAGGTTTCCGCTAAGTACCTGCATATTGCCATCCAGAAACTTTTAAACATAATCTAATTATTATTACTGAATCTGTGATTTACACAGCACATTGAAGACTCTCTCTCTCTCTCTCGTTTGTATAGTAGGTAGAGGTCAACCTATGGTGAAGTTCAATTTACATTTTTGCCCTTAAAAATTCTATGACAAGCAAGGGGAAAAAATGACTTTAGGTTTTACTTCTGCCCAGCGTCATTGTATCAACTTTTCACTACCACTTTATAAATGGAGGAGAGGAGCGAATCATCTCGACTATCAAACAGGGGGGAATTTGTATTGTAAACTGATCTAATTGAGTTTCAATACGCTTTAGTTCTTATACAACTTAATTTTCTTTCAACTACAACTGATTAGTTATATTGGATTCAGGATAGCTCCTACCTTGGGTAGATAATCAAAACAAATGAATTTACAAAAAGACAGTATATTAATAATAAAGATGTCTTACCTTTAATACAATATAACATGTTACTTAAGGTCAGGCAAGGTCGGCATTCTATTCGGGCCACTTATCCCCAGCACTATTCTATTTCCCTGACAATGTCAGTAACTATGGTTAACCAAAACCTTTGTAAGCCATAGTATAATAAATCATGACTATAGGCCATTCGCATCATTACGCGGCAGCTATATCTCAGTCCAATTAGTCTCATATATCAATAACATTATTCACTCTTACCTTAGTATCCTATTATATATTTCTTTTCTGTTTTCTCTTTTATATAGATTACTCTGTGCTTGCTGATCGCAATTTACGACCGAGACTAGCGGACAGGTCGGGCTCTATTCGGGCCACATTCCCCAGCACTATCTATTTTTCCCTGACTAATGTAGTTGTCTATGGTCTTACCACCCTGGTAAGCCTAGTAATTAGATAAATGAAAATAGCTTCGGCTCTATCGGGCGCACTAATTCTCACTTAAAATCTATACTTCCTTACCATTCCTTATCTGACGTTATCATGTATATTATTACACTGACTATGTTCTCACCTAATATAGCTTACAACCGAAGAGTAGCTATTCAAGACTCCAGATCCCGGTTCTTAACCCTTGACGGCGTTTCCATTACAAAGCGGGGTGACCGCCGCCGGTTAGTCTATCTGTACTTTATTAGTCCTTATCATGTAAAGTTAACATTTAAACATGTATTGATTCATTACCAGAACATCATTATAACGGTCTTATATTATATAAAATGTTACAAGAAAAAAATATTAGCAGTACTGTGTAGAAATAACGGAAAAAATAAATTCTCTCAAAATAAAAGTAGGGGGACAGACCAAGCCATCTATCTCCTCGGTATCTCACGCTGATAACATTTACTACAAGTCCATCTCATGTTGAAGTAAAAGTGCATGAATTGATATATTATACTCCTCATTTTTCAATAGATACCAAAGGACCCTTGAAATTATGTATGTTGGTTGAATTTGTAATTTATTCTCTGGCAAAATGTTTTGTCCACAAATTAGAACCCCATGCCATGGGGGAAAAATCATAGATCTCGTTTGCTGTTCTTTGTTGTTACACTGTACTACGTATACTGATATCACATTCCAAAATCTCCAATTATATTTATTCAGGCTTTGTGAGTTTGATCATTCACAGATATGTGATATGAGACTAAACATCAAATAATTATACCATTGATTTGTGTAAATCTGACTGCGGTGCATTCTTTTGACATCTCATTGTGTGTATTTTTTTTTTCCTTAATTACAAAATGTCTATATATAAAAACATGTACATAAATGTTGAAATTTTATTAAGCTCAGTCTGCTTCAAATACATGCTCCCGTAGGAACAAATTCATGATAAATATCTATTCATCACCAAGATGATATGTGTATGCGTAACAAAATACGCTATTGTAATATTGCATAAAAATAATAATTGGGTAGTTATGCATGTTTGATTTTGAGGGACATGCAAATGGTTAAAATCATTATCGTAAACTGTGTAAATGAGGAAACTTGATAAGTGTGCAATTATACACCATACAATCAGTAATAAATGTCTAGCAACGCAAAATATAATAACTATGACATACATTGCTTGTTTTTCAAAAGCTGTGTGTGTATAAGGGGGAGGAGTGCTCCGATCCTAAGCATATTTGAGTCTCCTTGCCATGGGTGTGTGCATATATTATTAAAAATTTGAGGAAGGGTGGGGTGGTACTTTTACTTAGTTACATATATATATCATATCACGACATACGATAAAGACCAATCGTTTGAATCACCCATCGATCAATCACTCTCTAGCTCTTCTCTCTCTCTCTTTCTTCTCTCTCTCGACTTCTCTCGTCTCTCTCCTTCTCTCTCTCTTCTCTCTACTAGTACATCAAATTATCTTGTGCAAGTGCGCAAGTATTTATGTTACCCTTATTTGATTTTCTTTGCCTTTTTACAATTTCACTCTTCTCAAAATTCTGTGACCAATATATTACTATACCACGTGGATGTATGCATAAACATGTAAGTATTCTTCTTTTTGATTACTTTCTCCGGATCTTTGAAGATTCTTTTGATCGGTCACCGCGGCTAAATGTTGTCTGCAATGTAAAATAGATAACCCAACGTTGTATCACTGATAGGATACAAATGGGAGTGTCTATCGTTTATTCTTTCATGGAGCTTATGATAATAAAAGAATTTTTTGCCACTACTTGGGTAATTTGTGCGACAGGTGTGTACATAACAATCGGTCCCTTTTACTAGATTTAATTTGGAGGTAAATTACCAGGCTAAAATTGTCGTACGCGGCAGCATTTCGTATTGCGTTTTTACAAGCGAGTAGCATCTTCGTTTGTGCAGTATGGTTCCTGGTATTTTCATTTGCTTGAAGTATAGTAGTAATGATATGAATTCTTTTGGGCTTCAGTATTTGCTTGATATTTTATTACCATCAATCTATAGCTGTTATAAAATATTTTGCAAGTTTCTTGCTTAATTTGGACCATGTTTACTTGCATTTCATGCTACACTAATGCATACATTGATGCCTTACAGATGCTAAAGAGCTTTTTATTCTAATTTATATTTTTCAAAATTGTAGGATTTTTCTACAGAATGTACGGTATATTATATGTGATTTTTTGAGCACTGCTTTTGATACCTAAAAATATTATTCCACCGTAGAATAATCGTACGTGCACTTGTCGAGAGCTCATGCCACACAGGTAGAATTCAGAATGGATGTGTAAGTTGAAGCGTACACAGACTCTGCCCCTTATTACCTGCAAATCACAGACACATTAAACATAGAAATTAATCTAATATTTTTTCTGGGTGAGCAGTAAGTTATCCATCTTTTCTGAATTTTTAGGATCGGTCAACTACTCATCAACTCAATTGCGGAAGCGCAATTGAATGAAAAGGTATTTTTACCGTCTAAAATCTCGGTGTGAGTTGGAACCGCCATATACCCGAATCACAATATAAGCATTTATTTCTTATCATTAATTTTATATTTAACAACAACAAAATAACTGGTTCATATAAACTTACTTGTTGTTCGAGTAGTTATTCGAAAATTTCAACCTCAATTTCATAAAAATGGTATGGGTTTAACCAGATGAGAAAATATCGGGCCGGCCTTAGAGTGAGTTCAGTGAAATAAAATTAAAATGATAATAGAATATCCAACTAATTTGGCGGATTGGCAAGGAAATATGGCGGACTTGAAGAATTCGGCTATATTCATGAATTCACGTCAGCTTTAAGCAGAATACATTGACCCCCACGAATTAAAATGATTCCACAGTAAGCAAGCATTCTGTTGGACTGGGCTACAAAGAGATGTCAGACAGTATATAGCCGGTTGTGAGGTCTGCATGAAATCAAAGAGCCCGAACAAAACTATAACAACGCCAGTGCAGCTCGTAGGGACTGCAACGCCTATGGAATGCAATGGATATCGTTGGGGAACTCCCGCGCACCGACAGAAACAACAAATATGTTTTAGCTTCACCAAATGAATCGATGCCAAATATGAAAGCAGCAACAGTGGCGGATATACATACAGAAGTTGTTGCAAGGTTTGGAGTTCCATGTGTCAAACATTCGGACCAAGGGAAGCAATATGAAGGCAAGTTCAGAGAAATGTGCAAAGTTCTGAACATCAAAAAGACACGTACGTCGCCCTACCATCCCCAATCAGATGGGATGGTGGAACGATTCAATAAGACATCGCTCTGAATTGTTTGCACCGTGGTGGATGAGAATCAGAAGAACTGGGACGAGCTCCTGCCATTCATTCTGATGGCAAACAGATCTGTAGAACAGGAAACAACAGGATCTAGTCCAAACTATCTAATGTTTGTAAGAGAAGTAACAACTCCTCTTGAGATCATGTACCGAATACCCAATTTAATGAGGAAGGAAACATTCCCTTTAAATCAGTAGGAATGGGAGTTGAAAGAGAAGCTGCTTTGTGAGGAAGCACCAATCAAAGGGTAAATCTCATATTAAACATGTTGACAGAATGAGTCTCAAAAGAAGATAGGAACTGTCACATGAAAATAAGGCACCGCCAAGCCGGTACATGAT
>CAJDSM010048101.1:0-18012 GCA_903981925.1 Ostrea lurida | reverse complement strand
GTACTATTTGGGGTGTTTTTCGGTACTATTTGGGATGTAAAACAAAACCGGGAATGTGTTTCTTCGTGAAATTTTTGGGACTACATTTACACCCAAAAGAAAAGAGAAAAGCCATTTATTATTTTCAAACCCCATTTTTACAATGAAGACTCTTAATGATTATTTTAAAAACATACCCGGTATTATTTAGTCAGATATTTGAAGAAAAACTTAACGTATAATGAGAAGTCGCGACAATCAATATCGGACATTGCGGAACATATGTCCTGGACTACAATTACACCCACCTGCCTCCGACACAGTCGTTAATTGTATACATCGCCTGGCTCCCTGACTAAAGGCAGTAGCCTTGTGACGCGTAGCTTAGAGCATGGGACACTGGGAACCAGGCTGTTGTATACTCGGACATGGGATTCGGGAACAATATAAATTGCCGAATATATGTTGCTTAACTTAACTTTTCGTTTGTTTTAAAAATATGTTACATGTACATCGTGTCATGAATGACTTTTTAATTAAAGTATCATAAGTGTAAGAAAGTAATAATTATGAAATGAAATTTTTGATGATGACGAATTTGCTGTAAAATTGGCATATTTATTAGTCCCCTACCAGTTTGTAACCGGAGGGGACTAGCTTTCTTCTTTGTTAGTCTGTCTGTCCCCATTCTGTCCAATGGTTTTCCGCACTTTTTTTTATCATTGCTTGCAGATATTCATTTGATATTTGGTACATATTGCTTTGCCATTACCAAGTTACAGATCAAGTTCGAGTTTCTTCGATTGATTCATTTTTCACTGATTATGGCCCTTGGACATGAAAATTTCCATAAATTATCAGTTTTCGCACTTTTTTTCTCATTGCTTGCAGATATTCATTTGATATTTGTACATTGCTTGTCATACCAAGTTACAGATCAAGTTCAAGTTTGTTTTGATCCATTTATTTGTCCACTGAGTTATGGCCCTTGGACTTAGAAAATTACATAAATTAACAGTTTTCTGCACTTTTTTTCTCACTGCTTGCAGATATTCGTTTCATATTTGGTACATTGCCTTGCTATACCACGTTACAGATCAAGTGTGAATTTGGTTTCAATCCATTGATTTTTCACTGAGTTATGGCCCTTGTCCTATCCTGGCTCACAAATTTTCCCCTTAATAATACCATATAAGCATGATATAGCCTACATAATGAAATTCGAATATTGTTGCTGTCCACCAATTTGTGAAATCGGTAGGAGACTATGTATTGCTATGCATTATTCTCAGAATGCTTGTTTTCAAAATTGTTCACACTCTTCTATCTCTAGCATTTTTCCGAATTAGTGACCTCCGAGATCAATGCACATTGGAGAATCGCTGTCGGGAGGACAATAATTCATGTGGTTTTTTTTTTGTTTTTGTTTGTTTTGTTTGCAGAGTTACCGTATTTATTGCTGATTCATTTGAGATATATATATATATATAATATATATATATATATATATTCATTTACAACAAAAGTTCAGTTAGTTTTCAATTGATGTATCATCAGTTACAGCTTGTATTGGTGTGAATATAATATGCAGCAAATAAAAGACAAGTATTATGAAGTACAATGTGCCGTGAATCCTGGTAATCAGGACATTGACGAATATTGGCTATCAGATATCCCAGTAAAACATATTATCTATGAACGACAAGCACAGGGGACTGCACTTACATGTACCTACATTAGCAGTCAGTTCTATTCTTTAGCTCTTTGGAAACCTTTTGGAAAACGTGTAAATGCTGGAACCTGTGACGGTTTAAACATCGATTGACGTGTTTGTCTCCCCGTACAATAATTGAATTGCTATATATTCAATAGAACTGAAAATTTTTTGATAAATCTTGAGCTTAGTTTGATTTTAAAATGATTATGGCTAAAGACACCTACAACATGACAGTCGTTTTGACAGCATAATAGAATTTGGTATGACTGCGTGCCATTAAAGAAAACATTTCTAAGTGTTAAAATCTCTGGAATATTTGGGTTTTCGAGTCAATTAAGGGTCCGAAGTTCATTTCTTGCATTAGTATTTCTTTCCATGGAATTTTCCAATCTTTCAAAATGGCTACGTACCTATGAGTAAAGTTTGTTGGATTTCAACAAAATGTTTATTGCACGGTCAGTTTATGGTATGAACTTTTTTCTGTTGCCATTTCCAGCATTGGGAGGTTTTCAAGGATGGTTTGTGTCGGATCTCGTGGTGTTATTCTAATAATTCTTCTGCTTCTCTCCTAAACCTTCTTGCAGCCAATATCCATAACCTGCTGATGAAGGCATTTATATTCAAGGATATAAGAAATGTCAAATATTACATTTTTTCGAGTTATGCAGGTAATTATCACCGAATTTTTGACTGTAAAACTGCATCAATGCCCGAAGCGCATTGTATGAAAAGTTTTACCGTCTAAAATTTCGGTGATAACTAGCTGCAGAACTGTACCTCTCTGAAAAAATTGGGACAGCTAGATCTGAGATCAGAGATCTGAGATCTGTTCCAATATTTTTTCAGAGAGTTACAGTTCTGCAGCTTATCACATGTAGGTGATAACCTGCACATCACCCGAAAAAATATAGATTTATATTTTATATTTATTTACAAGAACAAATGTTCATTAGACTTTGATTGTGTTCAGGTACATGATTGAAAAATAACTAAAATTCTTAAAGATGTTTTAACCAATGAGAATTGGCGCTAGGTAATATCACTTAATGATAAGATAGGTCAATGCATTTAATTTTGTTGGGAGGTTAGGGTACATTTTGGGATGGGGTTAAAACAGAGCTCGTGGGGGAAATGAATTAAAAAATTCAACAGACATATAACTCAACAAGTTTGATAGATAGAATCCTAATGATCGAGAAGAGAATTACAGGGCTTACAAACTACAATCAAGGTCAAGGGACTCTTGTGATCTTGACATCTGACCATAACAAGGTCGTAACCGGGGGCGGGGAAGGGGGGGGGGACTGGGTGCCTGTGCACCCTCCATTTTAAAATGAAAATGCTAATTAAACCTCTTAGTTTCTGGGGGCTTTGCCCCATGGACCTCTCTACAGTCCCTGAAACGTTCTACTTTACCATTTTCCGTGCGGTCAGTCATTTTTCATTCATTGTTCAGCTGCGGTCACCTTGCGTTCTCCGTGCGGTCACCGTGCATGTGGTAAAGTAGAACGTTTCATGGACTGTATCAAGCGCCATCATCCGGACCTGTTGGGGGTTGAAAGCAGCTAGAGAAAGCACCCCCAGACCCAATGAAAATGCTTAAACCTCTCAGCTTTCGGGGGCTTTGCCCCATGGACCCTCTACCAGGGCCAGCTATGAGCCTAAAGTCACTGTGGCCCCAGAACCCTTGCCTTAGTCTTGTACACCCCCAATGAAATTTTCTGGTCATGGCCTGCATTTAATAACATAAAAACTGGTATAACTTTTAAAATAGCAACACCATATCTTCAGAAATTATAAGAGGATATCAAGGGATTACAAACTAGTCTCAAGGTCAAGTTACTCCAGTGACCTTGATCTCTGACCTTGGGAAAGTAGTTGGTATTACTTTAGAACCAGGTCTGATAGAGACAAGGGATCTTCAGAAATGATTAAAAGGATGATTGATCTAAACATTTGTATCAAGGTCTATTGACTCGGTGACCTTGACCTTTGTCTTTGATTATAAAAACTAGTATACATTTAGAGCTGGAAACAAAATGTTATCAAGGTCAAATGAATTCCGTAGCCTTTGACCATAATCATACAAACTTGTACTTCAGAACCAGGAAATCTTCAGAAATGATGAAAGGATGTTGTGACATAATACTACATTGTAGTATCTGCAATGACCTTGACTTTTGATTGTTTAATGCTTTCTTTGCTGTTTTTCTTGGTGATAAAGGTATGGCAATCACTGCAGAAAAAATCATATCCCAGGATAGCAAGTCACTAGTTGTATTTTTTTTTCTGCAGTGATTGCTTCATAACCCGATAAAACAGCAAAGAAAGACATTTTATTGTTCATATTCATATTTTTGAGCATTTTAAAAAAATATATATAAATTAGATTTTTTAATAAAAAATATTATTCACCCATTCCATATACCTTTAATGGAATAGCCAATGCAACCTTTGACCTTGATGACACCCCAAATTTAATATATGTACAATTGGCTTGAACTTACAGTTTGCAACAAACATGTACTCACTGACAATGTCAGTTTCAAAAGAAAATTTAATACAATGAATTGTGATAAATAACTTGCTTCATAATCTCTTCTTCTCAAACTGATTTTGCTATAAATTGTAGAATTGCATGATTCCATTTACAGATATAGAAATTTGATATTAGATCTAGCTATTATAGTGAACTAAATCCACAAAGCCCCATGGATTTGATGTCATCAAATTTTACTACACGAGTTTTGAAAATCTTGTTTGATTCATTGATTAATGTGATTATAATTAAACAATTGCATCCACTTTTAGGAGCAAACCAGGTGGACATTTTTTTGGAGGATCATGGGGGTCCTGGTGTCCAGCATGTTGGATTGTACACCATGATATCATGACAGCTGTCTCCACATTCAAGCAAAATGGGGTCCAGTTTGTGGAGCCACCACCTGCATACTACACAGATGTACGTAATCCAGACTCTTGTATTAGTAAGCAGGGTAATTTACAGATTTTTAAAAACACATGGCACAGTGATATGTTTGTTCAGTGTGCTCTGGGAAAATTCATATAAAATACACAAATACAGTGTCACCAATGCCACCCATTATACATTTCACAATCTAAATGAGAAGAATCATATTGGATTTCAGTACATGCTAAAAAATACCGCTTGAGATAATAATTAAATCATCATGCGAGATGTCAAAATTGGGAGTTTTCTCTCCCTGATCCCTCATAACATTGCCAATAGCCAGGCATCTGAAGCCATGATTATACATTGGTCTGTACTTTGATGAATCATACATAAAACAGATCTGCATTTAATACATATGTCATGAAACGAGTGGTTATGATTAATCACATTACAGCTTGAAATATATTAATTTAAAAAATTGTCTCTGAAATCGTCCAGAAGATTACCCCTGCATAAACAACAATTAGGCCTATCAGCTGCTTTAAATTTTGTGTACCATGAGTTTTGGAAAAAGTTGCAGAATACATGTGTTGGTCAACCATTCAATGTATTCAGTCGTCATAGAACCTACCATGACACAAATGAAATGGTTGTACTGTACATTTGCTTGTATGAACATGTTTCACAAATTTATGCACAACATATCCCACAATTCAAAGAAGTTCTAAGATCGAAAGAAAAACAATTTCTTGCATTTACATATCTTATAAGATGTGGATGACAATTTAACATTTTATTGATTGATCATCAACCTTTTATTTATTCAGATTCTTTGATGAACAAAGTAGTTATATCTATATAAGGCTTTTTATAAATGTGCAGCTAGGTTAAGGTTTCCCGAGAAAAATCGCAGTACTGTACTAAATGTACTCCAGTGCTCTTCGCCGCATCTGACGTCACAATGCAAAATTGCGTCATAATGTATACGCTGAACGTCATATCGTAGGGAAAATGTCATATATTAAAAGTCTCTTTTAGTTCTTATTTACTACGGCTAACAAAAGATAAAAATTTCGCGTGAAATTATTTAAATCAAGTGAATTGATTCACTTTTCCTTAGTATTGCATCACTCTCAAATTCTCGATATTCATCATACGCAAATGTAATATCTACATTATATCGCGACCTTGAAATCGCCCCTTTTCTTTATCTATACAATGAACTCATTTGCATAAGAGATTATCGCCTGTAAACAATGCGCCAGTTTCACGATACCTGCTACAGTCAGTTACACAATTTTTTTTTAATATAGATTCTGCATTTATTTATATTTTTGAAAAGTGTTGGGAGCAACTTCTACTTATATATTTAAGGTACAGTATCTAAAAGACTGTGGGCAACTCCGGTAATTCGCGAGGGCTGTCAATATGTTGTATTGATTTTTACCATTTTCAGAGAAAGTATGCACTTGCTCTCCTAACTTTTCATGTTAAGAATTTTTATATCTTTTTGAGCTTATTAATAAATTCTCCACTGGTAACATGCATATTGTGAAAATTTGGCATGTAAGAAGGGCCTGTTGATAAAGTGTTACGTAATCATAGCTGACGTCACGGGTAATTAGTATGTGGGAAATGTATGATACCCCGTTCGCAGTCAAGGTATGGGAAGTATGGTCTCGGTATTTAACCGATACAATTAAAATAGGCATTGTGAATTTGAGGTGTAATTTACAACAGATTATCACTGCACTTTCTTAAGGGAGACCTTAACGTAATTGCGTGCGCCACTCTTGATACAACATACACCAAAATAGGCTGCATGCACACTGGAATATTAGCTGGCAATATATACCAAGGTGACACTGTATACTTCTAAGGTGAAAAAATTGAGCTTCCAGAGGTACATTTAGTAGCGATATTTGTTGTATAAAGTAGAATTTAAAAAACGCAATCACAGTTTTTTTTCTCTGATACTATTTGGGGGTGTTTTCGGTACTATTTGGGATGTAAAACAAAACCGGGAATGTGTTTTCTTCGTGAAATTTTTGGGACTACATTTACACCCAAAAGAAAAGAGAAAAGCCATTTATTATTTTCAAACCCCATTTTTACAATGAAGACTCTTAATGATTATTTTAAAACATACCCGGTATATATTTAGTCAGATATTTGAAGAAAAACTTAACGTATAATGAGAAGTCGGCGACAATCAATATCGGACATTGCGGAACATATGTCCTGGACTACAATTACACCCACCTGCCTCCGACACAGTCGTTAATTGTATACATCGCCTGGCTCCCTGACTAAAGGCAGTAGCCTTGTGACGCGTAGCTTAGAGCATGGGACACTGGGAACCAGGCTGTTGTATACTCGGACATGGGATTCGGGAACAATATAAATTGCCGAACATATGTTGCTTAACTTAACTTTTCGTTTGTTTTAAAAATATGTTACATGTACATCGTGTCATGAATGACTTTTTAATTAAAGTATCATAAGTGTAAGAAAGTAATAATTATGAAATGAAATTTTGATGATGACGAATTTGCTGTTAAAAGTTGGCATATTTATTAGTCCCCTACCAGTTTGTAACCGGAGGGGACTAAGCTTTCTTCTTTGTTAGTCTGTCTGTCCCCATTCTGTCCCAATGGTTTTCCGCACTTTTTTTTATCATTGCTTGCAGATATTCATTTGATATTTGGTACATATTGCTTTGCCATTACCAAGTTACAGATCAAGTTCGAGTTTTCTTCGATTGATTCATTTTTCACTGATTATGGCCCTTGGACATGAAATTCCATAAATTATCAGTTTTCGCACTTTTTTTCTCATTGCTTGCAGATATTCATTTGATATTTGTACATTGCTTTGTCATACCAAGTTACAGATCAAGTTCAAGTTTGTTTTGATCCATTTATTTGTCCACTGAGTTATGGCCCTTGGACTTAGAAAATTACATAAATTAACAGTTTTCTGCACTTTTTTTCTCACTGCTTGCAGATATTCGTTTCATATTTGGTACATTGCCTTGCTATACCACGTTACAGATCAAGTGTGAATTTGGTTTCAATCCATTGATTTTTCACTGAGTTATGGCCCTTGTCCTATCCTGGCTCACAAATTTTCCCCTTAATAATACCATATAAGCATGAAATAGCCTACATAATGAAATTCGAATATTGTTGCTGTCCACCAATTTGTGAAATCGGTAGGAGACTATGTATTGCTATGCATTATTCTCAGAATGCTTGTTTTCAAAATTGTTCACACTCTTCTATCTCTAGCATTTTTCCGAATTAGTGACCTCCGAGATCAATGCACATTGGAGAATCGCTGTCGGGAGGACAATAATTCATGTGGTTTTTTTTTTGTTTTTTGTTTGTTTTGTTTGCAGAGTTACCGTATTTATTGCTGATTCATTTGAGATATATATATATATATATATATATATTCAATTACAACAAAAGTTCAGTTAGTTTTCAATTGATGTATCATCAGTTACAGCTTGTATTGGTGTGAATATAATATGCAGCAAATAAAAGACAAGTATTATGAAGTACAATGTGCCGTGAATCCTGGTAATCAGGACATTGACGAATATTGGCTATCAGATATCCCAGTATAAACATATTATCTATGAACGACAAGCACAGGGGACTGCACTTACATGTACCTACATTAGCAGTCAGTTCTATTCTTTAGCTCTTTGGAAACCTTTTGGAAAACGTGTAAATGCTGGAACCTGTGACGGTTTACACATCGATTGACGTGTTTGTCTCCCCGTACAATAATTGAATTGCTATATATTCAATAGAACTGAAATTTTTGTTTTGATAAAATCTTGAGCTTAGTTTGATTTTAAGAATGATTATGGCTAAAGACACCTACAACATGACAGTCGTTTTGACAGCATAATAGAATTTGGTATGACTGCGTGCCATTAAAGAAACATTTCTAAGTGTTAAAATCTCTGGAATATTTGGGTTTTCGAGTCAATTAAGGGTCCGAAGTTCATTTCTTGCATTAGTATTTCTTTCCATGGAATTTTCCAATCTTTCAAAATGGCTACGTACCTATGAGTAAAGTTTGTTGGATTTCAACAAAATGTTTATTGCACGGTCAGTTTATGGTATGAACTTTTTTCTGTTGCCATTTCCAGCATTGGGAGGTTTTCAAGGATGGTTTGTGTTCGGATCTCGTGGTGTTATTCTAATAATTCTTCTGCTTCTCTCCTAAACCTTCTTGCAGCCAATATCCATAACCTGCTGATGAAGGCATTATATATTCAAGGATATAAGAAATGTCAATATTACATTTTTTCGAGTTATGCAGGTAATTATCACCGAATTTTTGACTGTAAAACTGCATCAATGCCCGAAGCGCATTGATGAAAAGTTTTACCGTCTAAAATTTCGGTGATAACTAGCTGCAGAACTGTACCTCTCTGAAAAAATATTGGGACAGATCTGAGATCTGTTCCAATATTTTTTCAGAGAGTTACAGTTCTGCAGCTTATCACATGTAGGTGATAACCTGCACATCACCCGAAAAAATATAAGATTTATATTTTATATTTATTTACAAGAACAAAATGTTCATTAGACTTTGATTGTTGTTCAGGTACATGATTGAAAAATAACTAAAATTCTTAAAAGATGTTTTAACCAATGAGAATTGGCGCTAGGTAATATCACTTAATGATAAGATAGGTCAATGCATTTAATTTTGTTGGGAGGTTAGGGTACATTTTGGGATGGGGTTAAAACAGAGCTCGTGGGGGGAAATGAATTAAAAAATTCAACAGACATATAACTCAACAAGTTTGATAGATAGAATCCTAATGATCGAGAAGAGAATTACAGGGCTTACAAACTACAATCAAGGTCAAGGGACTCTTGTGATCTTGACATCTGACCATAACAAGGTCGTAACCGGGGGCGGGGAAGGGGGGGGGGACTGGGTGCCTGTGCACCCTCCATTTTAAAATGAAAATGCTAATTAAAACCTCTTAGTTTCTGGGGGCTTTGCCCCATGGACCTCCTACAGTCCCTGAAACGTTCTACTTTACCATTTTTCCGTGCGGTCAGTCATTTTTCATTCATTGTTCAGCTGCGGTCACCTTGCGTTCTCCGTGCGGTCACCGTGCATGTGGTAAAGTAGAACGTTTCATGGACTGTATCAAGCGCCATCATCCTGGACCTGTTGGGGGTTGAAAGCAGCTAGAGAAAGCACCCCCAGACCCAATGAAAATGCTTAAACCTCTCAGCTTTCGGGGGGCTTTGCCCCATGGACCCTCTACCAGGGCCAGCTATGAGCCTAAAGTCACTGTGGCCCCAGAACCCTTGCCTTAGTCTTGTACACCCCCAATGAAATTTTCTGGTCATGGCCCTGCATTTATAAACATAAAAACTGGTATAACTTTTAAAATAGCAACACCATATCTTCAGAAATTATAAGAGGATATCAAGGGATTACAAACTAGTCTCAAGGTCAAGTTACTCCAGTGACCTTGATCTCTGACCTTGGAAAGTAGTTGGTATTACTTTAGAACCAGGTCTGATAAAGACAAGGGATCTTCAGAAATTATTAAAAGGATGATTGATCTAAACATTTGTATCAAGGTCTATTGACTCCGGTGACCTTGACCTTTGTCTTTGATTATAAAAACTAGTATACATTTAGAGCTGGAAACAAAATGTTATCAAGGTCAAATGAATTCCGTAGCCTTTGACCATAATCATACAAACTTGTACTTCAGAACCAGGAAATCTTCAGAAATGATGAAAGGATGTTGTGACATAATACTACATTGTAGTATCTGCAATGACCTTGACTTTTGATTGTTTAATGCTTTCTTTGCTGTTTTCTTGGTGATAAAGGTATGGCAATCACTGCAGAAAAAATCATATCCCAGGATAGCAAGTCACTAGTTTGTATTTTTTTTTCTGCAGTGATTGCTTCATAACCCGATAAAACAGCAAAGAAAGACATTTTATTGTTCATATTCATATTTTTGAGCATTTTAAAAAATATATATAAATTAGATTTATTTAATAAAAAATATTATTCACCCATTCCATATACCTTTAATGGAATAGCCAATGCAACCTTTGACCTTGATGACACCCCAAATTTAATATATGTACAATTGGCTTGAACTTACAGTTTGCAACAAACATGTACTCACTGACAATGTCAGTTTCAAAAGAAAATTTAATACAATGAATTGTGATAAATAAACTTGCTTCATAATCTCTTCTTCTCAAACTGATTTTGCTATAAATTGTAGAATTGCATGATTCCATTTACAGATATAGAAAATTGATATTTATAGATCTAGCTATAGTGAACTAAATCCACAAAGCCCCATGGATTTGATGTCATCAAATTTTACTACACGAGTTTTGAAAATCTTGTTTGATTCATTGATTAATGTGATTATAATTAAACAATTGCATCCACTTTTAGGAGCGAACCAGGTGGACATTTTTTTGGAGGATCATGGGGGTCCTGGTGTCCAGCATGTTGGATTGTACACCACTGATATCATGACAGCTGTCTCCACATTCAAGCAAAATGGGGTCCAGTTTGTGGAGCCACCACCTGCATACTACACAGATGTACGTAATCCAGACTCTTGTATTTAGTAAGCAGGGTAATTTACAGATTTTTAAAAACACATGGCACAGTGATATGTTTGTTCAGTGTGCTCTGGGGAAAATTCATATAAAATACACAAAATACAGTGTCACCAATGCCACCCATTATACATTTCACAATCTAAATGAGAAGAATCATATTATGGATTTCAGTACATGCTAAAAAATACCGCTTGAGATAATAATTTAATATCATTGCGAGATGTCAAAATTGGGAGTTTCTCTCCCTGATCCCTCAATAACATTGCCAATAGCCAGGCATCTGAAGCCATGATTATACATTGGTCTGTACTTTGATGAATCATACATAAAACAGATCTGCATTTAATACATATGTCATGAAACGAGTGGTTATGATTAATCACATTACAGCTTGAATATATTAATTTAAAAATTGTCTCTGAAATCGTCCAGAAGAATTACCCCTGCATAAACAACAATTAGGCCTATCAGCTGCTTTAAATTTTGTGTACCATGAGTTTTGGAAAAAAGTTGCAGAATACATGTGTTGGTCAACCATTCAATGTATTCAGTCGTCATAGAACCTACCATGACACAAATGAAATGGTTGTACTGTACATTTGCTTGTATGAACATGTTTCACAAATTTATGCACAACATATCCCACAATTCAAAGAAGTTCTAAGATCGAAAGAAAAACAATTTCTTGCATTTACATATCTTATAAGATGTGGATGACAATTTAACATTTATTGATTGATCATCAACCTTTTATTTATTCAGATTCTTTGATGAACAAAAGTAGTTATATCTATATAAGGCTTTTTATAATGCGCAGCTAGGTTAAGGTTTCCCGAGAAAAATCGCAGTACTTTACTAAATGTACTCCAGTCTCTTCGCCGCATCTGACGTCACAATCAAAATTGCGTCATAATGTATACGCTGAACGTCATATCGTAGGGAAATGTCATAATATTAGAGTTCTTTTAGTCTTTATTTACTACGGCTAACAAAAGATAAAAATTTCGCGTGAAATTATTTAAATCAAGTGAATTGATTCACTTTTCCTTAGTATTGCATCACTCTCAAATTCTCGATATTCATCATACGCAAATGTAATATCTACATTATATCGCGACCTTGAAATCGCCCCTTTTCTTTATCTATACAATGAACTCATTTGCAATAAGAGGATTATCGCCTGTAAACAATGCGCCAGTTTCACGATACCTGCTACAGTCAGTTACACAATTTTTTTTAATATAGATTCTGCATTTATTTATATTTTTGAAAAGTGTTGGGAGCAATTCTTACTTATATATTTAAGGTACAGTATCTAAAAGAACCTGCTGGGCAACTCCGGTAATTCGCGGAGGGCTGTCAATAAAATATGTTGTAATGATTTTTACCATTTTCAGAGAAAGTATGCACTTGCTCTCCTAACTTTTCATGTTAAGAATTTTTATATCTTTTTGAGCTTATTAATAATTTCTCCGCAGGTAACATGCATATTGTGAAAATTTGGCATGTAAGAAGGGCCTGTTGATGTTTTCCAAAAATAAAGTGTTACGTAATCATAGCTGACGTCACGGGTAATTAGTATGTGGGAAATGTAAAATATAGGCATTGTGAATTTGAGGTGTAATTTTACAACAGATTATCACTGCACTTTCTTAAGGGAGACCTTAACGTAATTGCGTGCGCCACTCTTGATACAACATACACCGAAATAGGCTGCATGCACACTGGAATATTAGCTGGCAATATATACCAAGGTGACACTGTATACTTCTAAGGTGAAAAAATTGAGCTTCCAGAGGTACATTTAGTAGCGATATTTGTTGTATAAAGTAGAATTTAAAAAACGCAATCACAGTTTTTTTTCTCTGACATCATAATCATTCAAATACAAACGAACTTTGATATCTCGAACACTGATATCTCGAATATCATGGATATGTCGAAGTGATTTGGAAGTCCCAAGCACCAATTCTTTAGTATTTTACCCTCGTTATTTTGAATCCTTGGATATATTGAATATTTTTCTCAGTCCCATTAAGTTGGAGATAACGAGGTTTGACTGTGTGTATTTACAGCATATTATACTCACTGAAAGGTATTTATCACACAACTGTACTGTTTTCGGGTTCCTGACATGGGTACAGAAAAACGATATGAACTTGTATGCAAATTAGGTAGGTGCAATCATTCATGCGCTACATAAAGAAAACAGCATATCATCCTTTGAAACTGTGAATGAACATTGACGGTAAAAGACATTGTTTTGTCACCGAAGTGGTTCCAATAGGAATTTGTGTCTTTTATGAAGAGAAAATAAGTGTTTCAGTTCAAACCGTGACGTTGCAGTTGACGTCACATTTGAATTGACGACATCAAACAATAACAATTAAAGCAAAAAATTTGGGGTGTGAAATAGAAAGTAAATTAAATTGTGCGGTTAATGATAATTGTGTGTTAAATAGAATCTTACACTTGTGCTTATGGCATATGAAATTTATACCGTATTTAAATATTTCTCTCACCAAGACTCAGGAAATATTAAATCCGGTAACTCATTTCATAATTAAGCCATAAGCACTCATTCAATATCCTCTATTATATATTCCATATTAAACAGTATTTTTTTANCATAAGCACTCATTCAATATCCTCTATATATATATTCCATATTAAACAGTATTTTTTTTATGTTGGAAATCAGACCAAAATTTTGTCGGAATGATAGACTAGATAAAACAATAATGAATATCTGACAGTTTTGACAAATTATTAACTAGTAATAACGAAGTCTTGTTTAAAAGCAATACTGTGATTTCTTAATCACATTTGTAAAGGATTAATTGACATTTATGGTTGATGGACATGTGCAATATTGTTATATCACAGAGGAAGAGGATTTCATGTACAATATGTAGTTGTATGAAAAACAAGAGCTTTGCAAGGCAGGGTATATATACCTTAATAGCAATGCATGAGTGTCTAAGAGCTTTTTCTGTCAAGTCCAGTCTTTACATCAATCAATAAAGTATTAGTCCTCTTGTGATAATCGGTTGAGAAAAACATGGCCTGTAGATTGTCTGCAAGCTTTTTCTATGAAATCCCACAGTGAACCCAAACTCAATAGGGTTTTCCTCTCTTGATAATCAAGGGAGCAAAGAATGCGGCATTGTTCACGCACATGCACAAATGGTCCTGTTACGATATTCCCACTTGCAGTGAGCTGTGAGGGGATAATGATTTCGTGTTAATTATAAAATTGGACTGTACTGAAAGCAGTTTGTCCTAACCTATGACTCTTTTATTGCTGAATGTTCTCCACCAATAGCCTGCAAATCGCCCATGTATTCATGCCGCTATAATTGTTTATTTTCTGAGTTCAGCTTGCAATGTTATATAATCATAAAAACTTTGAAATTAATTGGACTCTGAGAATAAATAAATTAGGGAATAACTACCTTCTTATTTGTGATTTGCGACTTAATGCTGATTTAACAGTTGCAAACTGAGTTTTACCGGTGTCGCATAATATACAGACCCTAAAGCGTGCTACTACCCCTCCAAATCGTTCTGTTTCATTCCGTGCCAAGCGTTCAGCGTTCCGGGCAGATCGTTCAGCGTTCCGGGCAGATCGTTCAGCGTTTCGGGCAAACCGTTCAAAGCGTTCCGTGCGAGAATCGTTCCGTGCGAGAAGCGTTTCTGTGCAGAAGCCACGCCCCCTAGAAACTTGAAGGCATAGAAAATTTTCAAATTTTGTTTTCATTTTCCATTTTTAATTATAATGGTCTGAAAAATTTAAGCGTCAATTGTTCAGTTACACTTACAAGCGAGATAAGCTTGTTATGTAAACAAGGCCAGTGGCGCGATTTTGTTTACAATAGAAAATACCCTGTTTAAAACAAAATGGAATGCGGGAAACACTAAAAACTATTTACATATATGTTCAGAATGAACTTGTAGTTTGAAAATCTGTTTTATACGAAACGTTTACTAAAAACAACAATACGGGTCTTTGTTTCTCCAAGAAGAATTAGACGGAGCGGATATTTACGATGTACATGTATACACAAGATCTGGTATTACATGCCACGTGCAGTAATACCTGTACCTGTCTTGTCAAAACAAAGGATATCTAATCACTGCTCAATTTAGATTATGTCTGCTCTGTCCCAAAACTATCGAAGTTTGACAAACTTATCGGAAAGGTATAGTTCTGCTCAAATCATGAGTTTTCAACTATACATTTTGATATGCGACTGGGAATGATATACACAGACTTCGAACTAAACTGAATTGGATGCGTTTTATCATTCTTGTACACACATACATGCATCGAAGTTAGCTGCATGATTTCTCAAATATCAACTGACAGTCTCTCTCTCTCTCTCTCTCTCTCTCTCTCTCTCTCTCTCTCTCTCTCTCTCTCTCTCTCTCTCTCTCTCTCTCTCTCTCTCTCTCTCTTCGTCCTAAATCTGGTATCTCGCCCGACTCAATATATTCACACCTTTTTTGCTAGACGTCCAAGCTTAGGAAACTCTAGGGACTCTAATTCTTTGTTGCGAAAAAACCCTTCGAATTTGCATGGATTAAACAATGTTCTCTTTTTAAACACCGCGCCGATCTAATATATATTTACCTAGAATTAAGCGGACACAACCTTCCAATTGCGTGGATTTTACAATGAATTTAAGAAAAGTTGATGAATGAAATGGTTTTTACATTTTGAGAAAAAAATTAACGACACGCACATGTCTATAGTTACTATCATTTGGAAAAATATTAATTTACTATCGTCTCATGGAAATAATTAAAATATATATATATACGTGTGTAAACATAAAATATTTTCAGTTGGTACAAATTTACAGTATTCGGTCGGTTCGCACTCATGAAGATTTTATATATTCTGAAAGGTATTGATATAATATCTTGAACTATCGCACAACATTAACACGCACGTTCCTTTGTGATTCCAACATACAGGTATACATATATTATATTTTGTGCTTATACTAAACGCTAGTAGAAACATTTATGAATTATTGTACGTAGCACTTGCTGCATACATGTGTGTATATATTAATAGCATATTTTGTGAGAATTTCCCATAATAATAATCGTAACACTTGCGAACAACGTCGCGATTATGCATGCCTCTCCTTCCGTTTTACCTGCTTTCCAACAGTCTTTGATTTTTTTCATTTGATAATTAATTGTAATTAGAAACAAAAATAATGCCAAGTGGAACAGATATTATTCATTTTAATTGTAGACCATTACTATTTCTTTCCCAATTTTTTAATATTGAATCATTGCGTTAAAGTATTTTAGAATTTAATCGCACCCATAAAATTGACCTGAATACCAAGCGTACAGGCCAGCCTACCATTCATGTAAACCAATCACCATCATTCACAATCGTGCAAGCCACCGTTTCAAAGCGTTTCTTTCCGTTTAAAGCGTTTTCGTTCCGTTCAAACCGTTCACCGTTCTGGGCAGACCGTTCACGTTTCCGTGCAAACCGTTCAGCGTTCCGTACAAACGTTCAGCGTTTCGTGCAAACCGTTCAGCGTTTCGTTCCGTGCAAGTGGGGTAGTAGCACGCTTTAGGGTCTGTACGTTCCGGGCAGTTAAGCTTCCGGCCGGAACGCTAGATACCTATAATATTCGTTCCGGCCTATCATAAACGTTCCGGCCCGCGTAAAATTGGTTCCGTCAAATATTGGTTCCGCCTATAATTTTTATGATTTTGAAATATGAAATGTTTACGAACAGGAGGTGTGAAGTTGTTAACTGGGGTGTGGGACCCTTCCACTCCCGAACACGCAAACAAGCAAATCACTAAGCTATCGGCTGAGTAGGTTGGTTTTTATATGATATATTTATGATACCGCGGTACACATGCTAATTTTAATTCACAAAAAATCTGTAGGTTTGGTTTCAGTCAATCATTAATGTTTTGTAAGTACCTTAATATAACACATATCAATGTAACTGACTATCACTGTTTACATTTGAAAACGAGTTTCCTACGGTACCGCGGTATGAATAAAAATACAGCATGTAGAGTTCTAATGGTGCCCCATTATTGTGAAGAAAAAATCGTTATCCATTCATTCCAGCAAAATTTGAATTTTTACAGCAGCCAATGATGAAAAATTAATCTTAAACCCACAAATTATGATGTGTTTTCCATCAGAAACTAATTTCAAATTTCACTTGTATTTTTAGTTTTCTCATAGCAAAAAAAATGATCGCTTGATTATGGGTATGTATTTGGAAGTAACGGAGGTTAAATTTGACATGTTGGAAACTGAATGTACAATATTTCCAGTCAGATAATCTAATATAGGAGTGAATTTGCTGCTAATTTGTAATCTACAACAATTTATTCTCTGTAAAAAGCATTAACAAATTAACAACACCAAATATTCCTTTCCGCTACGCCGGATTGAAGCCATACCTGACCATCTCCGCAAGCCAAGGGTGATAATACACAGTATTTCACCCTTTAGCAGAAATAGTCGAAAAATGAAAAGAGAAACACCTTGCGAAGATTCAAGACTGAAGCCATACCTCAAGACCAAAACTGAGAGGATTCTTAAGTCAACATAGTTCTATCATAAATCTAATATGGAACGTAGATGTTTTAAAAAAACCTGCTGATTTTGAAAAAAACATTCAAATACAATTTATTCTGAAAATTTCTTTTCGCGCTTGTATTCATAATATTTAAATTTCCAGAAAGTGATTCACAAA
>CAJDSM010048097.1:895-14332 GCA_903981925.1 Ostrea lurida | reverse complement strand
GGTAAGTTATTCTTCAATGGTACAATCTTATTAATTTTGACGTACTGGTATCTCTGACAGTGTTTTTTAAATGAATATGAATGCCTGGTCATTGTTTATTAAACTATGTATACGCAATGATTTCAGATAACTTATCGACAGGACGCATATCATACCTGTTCGAATATGAAGATGAAGATGATTTCAGAACATCGATACCAGCTGTACTCACAGACGGCAATACTATAACATGCTTGCCATCATATTACTTCAAAAGATATTTTCGTAGAAATGGTTTTACGTTAAATGTAAATCTGTCCATGTTACAGAGTGTCTACCAAGTGGATGTATTCCAAGGTAACATTTGCATTTAGTAGGAAAAAAACATTTTGGATTAATAAAGTTATGTTGTACTTTAATTTTTTCTCAGTAATTTCAACAAAATTAATTTTGCACATGGTCTCCCTATCTGTTATATTACAATGTTTCAGGTTTATATCCGTGTAAACCCAAATTTTACGGTTCATATCGTAATAATTACATTTTGCACACGTTCTCCCTATCTGTTCCATTACAATTTTTCAGGTTTATATCCGTGTAAACCCAAATTTTACGGTTCATACTGTAGATCTATAGACTGAACTTCGTACGTCACAATTCTAAACATCACAGACAAAATGATTGAAGCGTTACTATGACGTCAGTTGAAACTACATCACAGTTCTACACGTCACAGACAAATGATCGAAGTGTTATTATGACGTCAGTTGAAGATAAATTCCTACGACATGAACTTTGACATTTGTTTTATTATGTAGAACTTCTAAATAAAGTTTATGACTTGAAAATAGTCGTTGAAAATTTAATTATAAGACACAGATTTCGTCCGACTCCATTGTTCCTTGCTTCACGGTTCCCACGACACAGCCAGTGTTGAAAGTCTCCTCAAACACTATGCAACACACATTGTCTCACCGCTTGACATCCTCACTTATCTCTAATTCAGTTTTTAATCATTGCACCTTCAATTTCCCCTCAAATCCGTTCACTCTCCTTCGCCAGAACGAACAGCCATTTTAAATTCCATGTTGTTGATTTCTGTTGCGTATTATGTATTCATACGCGCCTTTTCAAAATCGTAAATTAAAGCTTTTTGATGACGGAAACTATTTGTTTTATTATTTCAAATACATTATTAAATGATAAGAAATGAAACTTACGCGCGTTGATGATGTTAACTGCCAATTTTTTCATTGATACCTCGATCAAAAAACGAATTGTAAGTTGTCTTTCTTTAAAAGGCTCTAGGTGAGGTTTAAAGTGATGTCATTTTTCTGGGAAAGTGTTTTTTTGGATTTCTACCTTGAAAGTGCAGTCGGGAAAATTAAAAAGAAAAATTTGGTTTTCATGCTTGTAAATTTCGAGCTACAGTGTTTTAAACATTACCTTTTCGCACTTAAAAATTACTCAAGATTTATTTTTAAACTCCATTCGTCTGTTGGTGTAAACAAACATAAGGAATACAGATCAATCATTAAATGAAATAGGTAATATAATGTCTCTTACAATACAGAATATAAAAAATAGATTTAATACTTGTAATGGAGAAATATATGATGACCTTTCTGCACTTAGATAGTATCAGAAAAACTCACTAAATCAGAATTTCTGATATTATAAAAATATCATTTTAGGAGTGGAGTGTCAATTCTTAAAATTCACCGTTGATATTCACGTCTTGTCTCTCAAAATTTAAGAGTGACACTTTAAAAAAGTAGAGAATTTCGGTCAAATTTTTAAATATTACGCCAAAAACTGATTTTTTTAACAGAATTTCGAGTAAATTGACATTGGACTTTTTTAAAGAATAATGTATCTGTTTTGGAAAAAAATACCTCAAACAAAATTAATAAATAACAATTTTTTGGACTAGTTCCAAAGTCTCATCTACTTGTATCATTAATTTTTAAAACTGTATTAATCAAATAGGGGTATAAAGAATAGAAAGGTATATGGATGAAATAGAACTGTAAAATCATGCTTTTTGATTAATCAAATCCTTCGCCACAAAAATATGTCCTACCAAAAACCCTTTCAAAATCTGAATTGACGCAAAAATTTTCAACTGTACAGGGTTCAGTTGTAATGTGTAATATGTTTGCACGAATGGGGTCAGTATTGAACAAGTAAAATACTTAGTGATAGCGTCCTGCGCGCGGTTGTTCTCAAAAAGCTCAGCCTACATCAATCCTTAAGACTGAATTTGTACGTCACAATTTTATACCGTCACCACAACAGATCGAAGCGTTATTTTATGCACGTCAGTGGAGGCTAAATGTCCTACGACATGAATTTTGACATTTATTATTTGTTATTCAGAACTTCGAAATAAAGTTTGTGACTTCACAATATCGGAAAAATTTAAATTAAATTGAACCGATTGTTGCCTATTTGCATAACATGAATATATCGCCCTAGCGCGGATTATTATAGTTTGCAAAATAGGCAACATCGTTCAGTCCGGTAAACTTGAAAATTTTAACATCCATTTTCTTAATTGAACAGGGAACAAACATGTGTCAAACAGCTAAATGTTGGAAACAAGATAAAAAATGAATAGCTGTGACCGTAAATCAATTTACAAGTCATACCAATGTTTCTCTAAGTCAAGGAGTCGCAATTTGTGATCAAACCACATTCACAAAAATCTTTGACATACTGAAGTTTATATTTGTATTATTGTATACAAAGTAGGCGGAGTTAACATACCCCCCCCAAAAAAAAAACATAATACAAAATCGAGTGTAGGCAACCCCCGCGGACCTCCGAACAAAAGTGAAGGCAGGATCAGGAGCCATAGAGGAGTAAGCATCCTCTGCTGACCAGTTCACACCCGCCGTGAGCCTGTAGTTAAAAACAAAGTAACGGGATTCCCCGTAGTCAATTCTATATAGGAAAATGAAAAATCTAACAAAGGGTTGAAACAATCAATCAAACAACATGGCTTAGTGCATAACTTTGAGTCGCAACAAGGTCATATAGCGACCGTAGAATTTGCGAAATGATGACTTTAAACGAGATTCTCGTTATAACCCTGCAAACATCCAACTTTCTTATTAGTAGTTGCCTCGTTTTAAAAATCCTCATTACGCATAGCATATTCTTGTGTGTCGAATCAACGGGGGATATACACACCATAACAGCAGGTGATAGTGGTATAATTACTACATAGAAAAGGAAAGTTGACGATTGCAAAGTTAAAGTCATCACGCTTTATCAATATAATGTAGTTGTCAGTCTGCCATTAGAGTCAATGTTAAGGTAAAAATCCAAAATATAAGCAGATCTCGTCAGATTCTGTGGTGTCCTTATATCGAGTTCGTTGGGATATATCAAATGGACATAATTGTGAAAATTATGATTGTTAATTTGATAGCACCTCTGATTACAAACTGCGTGATGAAAAGCTAAAGATAACGAACAGTGATTAATTACATAAGTCACAAACATAATAAAAAACCACGAGTTGTAACATCGAATTTAGAATAGAATAGAATAGATTTATTGCTAATTCAGAACCCAAACAGCGCAAAAGGAGCATAACATACATTAAGAAAAGAAACCAAAAGATAGAGCTTACATAAAGTGAGACCATAATGACAAACGTTGAAAAAAAATTTTATTGCACAAGACGGAAGGAGTCATACATTGCTCAAATTCGACCAAGATAATAATTGAAATAGGTTAAGGTAAATTATCATGAAGAAAGCTACCCAAGGCATTCATGATTTCAATTTCTTCACAATTTAAAATCCAAAAAAGCTTTTCTTTATCAGTTAAATCATTAAATTTGTATACTTTTAAATTTAGAAGTCCAGTTTCTCTCTTTGTTGACTAAATTTGTCTAATTATCTCGAATTAGGTGAGAGATATAAATACCACAAGCAGGTGATGATGGAATATTGCTACATAAATATGGGAAGTTGACGATGGAGAAGCTGAAATGATATCATTTGTCATAAAATTGAGTTGTTAATGTCTACATTCAATAAAATATCGAAGTAGGAAGCAGATATGGATAACTGTGGTGTCTTTTTTCTAATTCATTGTGATATATCAAATCATTTCGTAAATTTATGGTCGTTATAACAATTTAGTTTACCAATATGACCTACTATTGAGTCAAATGCTGTCTGATGTTTTTCATTAGCCATTGTTAAGCCGTTTTTCACACACTGATTTGACTACGGATTGTTCCGTTTACCTGCTGAAGACTATGGGCTCACGGCGGATGTGACCGGTCAATAGGGGATGCTTACTTCCCTTAGGCACCTGATCTCACCTCTGATGTGTCCAGGGGTCCGTGATTACCCAATTCTTGTTTTTGTACATGTATTCTATCTGGGACTTACGAGATTGATCACTGTTTGTTATCTTTGCCTTTACATCGACATAAGAATGAACATGACTAAAATTAATAACAGATGAAATATCGATATATCTAAATTTCGAATGAAAGGTCATGGGTATATTTTGTCTTCTCAAAAAGAAGCTTTTGAATAAATACTTTCAGAATTTATAATCAGTCGAGGTTTTGTGAAATTTGTGGTAGATCACAATCCCTTGACTCATCAGGGAAATGGGGTATAATGAAAGCTGATCAGGTGAGAGTTGTTATCCAAGGGCCCCCTTTCCTCTCACTGAGCACATTTTGTGCTGATTTCAGTTGTATTGCTAGATACATTATCTAATTCGTATATCGTCTAATTTTTGCACATCTTTACTTAAATCCCAAGTGACCTTTACCGATCGGAATGTGTCCTTGTCTGACTGTGTTTCTTGTTCCATTTCGTCTCTAGAATGTCAAACCTGATGCGCAATTGGATAAAAAGTGGTCTATGATTACTACAATGACTCTTAGACCATTCCAAGAAGATGTAATGAAGCAATATAAAATTTAGGGAAGAATTGAAGTACGAAGGAATTGTTTTTAATGGAGCTGTAGTGAACATTTAAAAGTATATTATAATGGGAAAATATGACAGGATGTTTTTAATATAACGTTTTGGAGACGGCGATGCAAAAATACAATGATGTAAGACTTGAACTGTGCTCATTTTTGTGTGTCGTAAATTGAAGGTTTTTAATGAATGGATCTGTAGCTCTCTGATTTGTCCCAGTATTTTTCCAGAGAGCTATCGTTCTACAGCTATTGTAGCAGGAATTGTATACAAGGGTTACAAACACTCGCTGTTCATTTATTTTCTTACACACAGAGAGTGATCACTGTTCGTTATCTTGGCCTTTACACACTGGGAATTTAATAAAGCGAACGTCTTGCACTAAATGTCGAAGTTTAATTTTGCATGACGCTGGTCACGTGGTTAAATCCTATAGCGCTCTTATAGTGGATTTATTTGTTTCAGAGAAACTTTACGGCAACTGGTCGGTGTACATCTCAGCGACAGAGAGGGTAGAGAGTGCCACACTGTGTACGAGAAGAACCTCACTACCGGATCGCCAACGCTTCAACTGTACTGAACATGGCCGCTTTATTATACTAGGTTATGAAAACAGAGATTTCAGAGAAAGATATTCTGTTTGTGAAATCAATGTAACAGGTGAGTAATTCAATAATATTTTATGGAAATTTAGAGAAATATCTCATCAGTATGGAACAGTTGTGTAATAACCAAATTACAAAATTCTAGAAAGTATAATCATGCAAGGAAAATAATGTGACGAAATATGGAAGATGGACGAACAAATAATATCTTTACAAGTTTCTAAAGCTCCGTGCCTTTATAAAAAAATCTTGTTAAACATCATAATACTTTTAAAAGGTGCACATGTTAAAACATGGAGATGGCATAACTTGATGAGTATATTTTGTAAATCAGAATAAGTAACTTCGCAGATGAAAATGGTATTCGTCTTCTGACATTTTCTTTGAGCCTTGCTATGTTTGAGTATTGATCGTTTCTTGTTATCAACAGCTCACATTAAGTTCTAATTATAGATTCCTATATTTTACTGACTGATTAATTAATTCATATAAATCTATACGGTACCTTTTACACCACGATGCGCATTTCGACAAATTATGCCTCTTCGCTGATGTCAAACCGAATTGTTGGAGAATCCAGAACATGAAGTTAAAACTGATAAAGTGATCAATGTGTGCAAAAGGATGGGGCCAAAAACTTCGAAGTTCAGGCTATGCCTGAGGGAACTCAATCCTTCAATTTGATATGAATTTCAATTTACCACTGCAGATTAAAATAAATCCGTATTTCAAGTTGTAACTGCAGTACATAGCAACTCGGGCTGTAGAGCCCTCGGGGGATAGATCCGACAGGCAGAGGCCTCGACAGGTGGGTCATAACATAATATTCTTTGGTACCAATTTTTATGCACAGATGACGCATTGTCGACGAATTTTGCCTCCTTCAGTAATGCATCAAACCCGACAATGTTGAAATCCGAAACATGAAAGTAATATAATGACTTGTATGATATAATGAATCAAATGGTGTGAACCTGAATTCAGGTATTTTCTGTAAGTCAATAGTTCAGCGACAGAAAATTAAAAGCGAGTTACATGTATTTTATTTCGCGAGCGATGCCTCTTGCGAAATTAAGCAATAACAAATTTAGGGATCTACAGTAATTTTAGCAACAATCCGTTATCTTTTTAAAAAGGACTGCAATTCGTGGAATATAGGCATGGTGTTTCTATCAAAATATCCATTGTTTGTTTTGAACAAAATGCATTTAAAAATATATTTTTATCTTGAAACATGTAAAGGCAAAGAAAACGAACAGTGATCAATCTCGTAAGTTCAAAGAGAACACAAAAACAAGAGTAGGACAAACATGCACCCCTGGACACACCAGAGGTGGTATTAGGTACCTAGGAGGAGTAAGCATCTCCTGGTGACCGGTCACACCCGTCGTGAGCCCATTATCTTGATCAGGTAAACGTAGTAATCCATAGTAAACGGCTTAACAATTGCCATGAAGCACAACAATCAGAATGCTATTTCTCGAAATACTTATACAATGACTGCAATCAACATCGTATCTCTAGACATGGCTCTTAAGAGATTCTGATCAAGTATAAAACTATTAAGCAACAATCCTATTGAAAACGGACACAAAACTAATAATAATACCAAAAAATCCCAAATTTTATTTTGAGGCATCTTATTAAAAGGTAGATCTCCACACCGTCATAATAGCTGACTTCCTTCTGAAACATGAATGGAAATATCAATATCAGGATTATATGTCAATTCATTCTAAATTTAAATGCCTACCCGAGTAGCACAGTAGTTTAGCATGTTGTCCACTGAGCTATAGATTGCGGGTTCGATTTAAGCAGGAATTTGAAAAAAAAAATAAAACCTTTCTGCTAAAAAATTTCCCGATTGTCAAGATGTAATAACACCGGAATTATGGTAAATAGCAGCGTTGATAACCGTAATGAATACGTTACAGTCTTATTCATTATTCAGGGACTATTATCTATTTACGATTTTATATATTGACCTCTCGAAATGGCGGTGTGTAAAGTACAGAAGCAATCGTCTCGGAATATTTCTTTGGAAATGGCCTAGAATATTGAGAGATTTAGCAGTCTTCTCCCCCTATTGTATGTCTTGTAATGATATCCAACATATTATGCAATCTATACCTTTTTGAATTACAGGTTGTGCGGCGGGGAAGTTTGGTGAAAACTGCAGCAACTCTTGCTCAGAAAATTGTGTGGGGAAAATATGCAACATTGTGGATGGAAAATGTACGATGTGTTCCAGTGGTTGGAAGGGAGACCATTGTGACCAAAGTAATAAACGTGCAGTAAAACTTATATAAAATGGCGAAGTAACAAAGTATCAAACGTAATCATAGTCCAAAAAACCACATACAAAATCGAGTGTAGGGCAACACGGACCTTCGACGAAAGCGAAGGCAGGATCAGGCGTCATGGAGGAGCAAGCACCCCCCGCCGACCGGCCACACCCGCCGCGAGCCTGCAGTCGAAACAAGCAAACGGGGTTACCCGTCGTCAAATCTTGTATGAAAATCTAATAGTAAAGAATATTGAAAGACGACAACGCTAAAGACACAGTCCTTTTCCAATGAATTATAAAGCTGAAGATGCTGTTAAATACTGATCATTGTGGTCTAGTGGAATTGTCACTCACCTCACAATGTGGATGTCATTGGTTCCAGTAGTTGGAAGGGAGATCATTGTAACCAAAATAAGAAACGTGCAACAAAGCTAGTTTAATAGACAACTGTACCGGTACAGTCCTTTAACAATGAATTATAAATCTGAAAATGCTGTTAAATACCTATCATTGTGATCTAGTGGAAGTGTCCCTCACTTCACAATCTGGAGGTCATGGGTTCGATTCGTGATTCCAGTGACGCGTAAAACCGCGGCCTGTGATCAGTTTTTGAATCAAGGCAGGCTACATACTAACAAGATGTTGTTGCAAGGGCTTCAACAGTCACGTTTAAAGGCAGCATTTCGCAAATTATATGTTCATTACAATGATGTAGTCTGCCAGTATGGCCTGAATTGTGTGAATGTGTCTGACTGTTTCTGTTAAAGCCGTTTTTAACAGCGAGGGTATTTGAACTAGGATTAACTCCGTTTACCTATCATAGACGTGGGTTACGGCGGATATGGACCAGCAGGGGATGCTTATAGCCTCTGGGTGTCTAGGGGGTCGTGTTGCCGAACATTTGTTTTTGTATTCTAAATTTTGGCCTTACCGAGACTTGATTTCATTGTGTTATCTTTTGCAACTTTATCAGAAATAGAGCCTTTTCGTTCCGAGGAACAAGACAGTTGGAATTCTAGGTGTAACGGATAATACTTCACCATCAAGGTGGCTGACTGTTGCGAACGTGTGTTGTTGTGCTGAGGCCATGTAACAAGCTAAAACTGGCTATTCCACAAACATCAATTACAAAATATCTTGCTATCCTCATTAAAATTATCTTGTATTATTCAATAGATATTATCTGTTGATTTCTTTACAGAATGTGTACAGAGGGTACTTTGGCTGACAACTGTACCGAAGCTTGTACAGGCGGGCTTGAGAGATGGCGCTTTGTAATGCCGTTGACGCGGACTTGTGAATGGAGGCTGTGCTCCTGGTATGAGGGAATTCCGCTTTCCGAGGGTATACTTCATTGTAAGATATTAATACCCGGACGTGTGCGAGGGTATTACAAGGTGTACGATATAAATCCGACGGTTGTTCCGAGCGATTACCCTGTTGTAGAAATTATTTTCGATGTGTTCTAGGAATATTATAATGGTAGTATTATGTTCCGACGTTTGGTGGGTTAATTACAATGCTGATTCAGGTTATGGGATTCAAATGTTTACCGAACTAGTAATGCATATTGCGATCTCTGGATGTTATGAGGACATGACTCTTGTAAGAAATATCAAATCTAGCCTGCTCATATTTTGCAATGTATGTAAACTTCAAATTCTGGCGTGGTCGAGGGCACGAATGTTGCAGACATCAATTTCCGTTCATGTTCCCGGGGTTTTTACAAAGTTGAGTTTCCAATGCTCGATTGTTTATGGGCTTTTACGATCTTATCTAGATATAAACCCGCCGATGTTGTTACGAGGAGATCCATGACTGTTGGTATAGTCGATAGTCTTCGGGTATTACTAATATTTAAATATAAATTTCCTGTGAGCGAGATGAGAACGAGAGCATCAGAATGTATATCGGACAAACCATACTGATCGAGAGACGAGGATCGAGTAGCTGTACGGCGGTCTTCATGCACGATGAATTCAGAGAGAAGGTATAGATTTAAATAATCTCACTCGGACAAATCTCGCGAACCGCCGTGCCCGATAGACTGACTCTTCCCTGCAATACGTCATCACAAATTTGTATTTCTGCATCCCCACATGTAATACGTACATAAGAATAGTGATCAATCCGTACAGTAATATTCCGCGATACCGTACAAAACGAATTTTAGCGAGATTAATTTTGCGTGTTAGCGAGTGTTTCTGAGATAGCTAAATATGTATCGCTAAATAAAAAACTTTCCAAACATCGTAAGTTTTGAAAATTGTAATTCGTATCGGTTAAAATTATTTCGTAAATTAAAATCCACTTTTTTAGTGGAATAACGCTACGTTTGCGATCCGTTCTAGCTTAGCATAGCACCAACTGCTTCATCATTTCAGTACTATGTTAACCACATAGTATCTTGATATGAATGAGAAGTTTGGTGCTATCTAAGGTAGAAGCGATTTTGCTGATTTCTTACAGATTACGACGCCCGGTACTGGCAAACTACCAAAGCGTTTGTACTGGCAGGTAGGCTTGATATTTGTTTGATTTCTTTACAGAGGTACCGAGGTTATTTTGGTGCAACTGTACCAAACCTTGTACTGGCAGATGGCTTGGATGGATGCCGCTTGAATGCCGGACAGGGACTTGTGATGGAGGGCTTGTGTCACTGGCATGAGGATTCGACTGTTGGGGCGTATCAATGGGTGTAGATATTAAATCACGACATGGCCTCCGAGGGAATATGGGTCGCATATACCTGCCAGAATCCATTAATAACTATAATATTGGATCCAAGTATAAGTCCGTTCGTCTGTAAATGCAAATGTTTCCGGGTCTCAAAAAGTTTTTATCTTCACCTCTAGTATGGACTACCCATGGGATGAAATATTTCTACTATGAAATTAAGGTTAAAGAGAATTTTTCATCCTGTCACTCGTTCTTACATATACCTATCCACGGGCAAAGATGATTTCCTATCGAATTTGGCGGTTCAATAGTTAGAGATCAAGCACACTGGACTGAGTAGAATATGTGTTTCCGTGCTCTATGGTGTTTACTTTCACTTAGAGTCACCTGGCATAATATTAAAGGCGAAGTAAACAATGTGTAAAAAGCGTAATCAAGAGTCCAAAAAACAATATACAAACAAAATTGAATGGGGCAAACGCGACCTCGACAAGCGAACAGTCGGATCAGGGGCCATGAGGAGTAGCATCACTCTGCGACGGTTCACACCCGCCGTGAACCTTAGTCGAATAAAGTAAACGGATACCGACGTCAATTAGTAGGAAATGGCAATCACAAAGGTATGTGAACAAAATCATCAATATACTTAGTGTAATTGTATCGTAAACAAAATCATTATAGGGACGTAGAATTTTCGAATGATGCTGAAACGAGATCTCGTTATAACCTGCCAATCAACATTTTTAGTACATGTAGTTGGCCTCGCTTATAAAAAGTCCCCACACGCATGGCATGCCCGGCGCATCGGTGCAACTGATCGAGACACCAAAGCACGGCGACAGCGGCAATCACCACATGAAAGGAAGTTGATCGTTTTGTCAAAGTCAAAATTCACGTATTCTCATATATGTAGTTGCAGTCTTGCATAGTTAATTATAAGTAACGTAAGAACTACCTTGATTAAAATTTTCCAGTCAAATTTTGAGCGTATAAAAATGTTAAACTTATTGACATCTAAAAGTAAAAGCATTCGCTGAAAAGTCTTTTTAAATCCACCAGCTGAACAACAGTTGTGTTCAGTCACTTAGACTGACGATGTACCCGGATCTCTTTTAATTTCTTTAGAAATGTAATGGTTCAACCGCATAGCGATCACTCTGATGCGGCATAGAACGTACCATTATGTCATAACTACATATACATGTGTAGAAGTCACTTCCTTTCTTTTGTTTGCACCTGATACGTTTCATCTGACACTATTATGCAATCACGCACAATCCTGAAAAACCCCTAGACGTCCACCTATTTGTATAATAACATCGAGCTTGTAGTTTGTCTGTTTGATGCATAGTTAGTTGTTTATTATGACGAAGAAATTATTGCTGCCGGTTTAACAAAGATGGATTGTTTGGAACTGTTCGGATGATTTCGTACTTATATTCCGATTGAGTGACGAAACATCTTCTGCTTCCTTCCAACTGTACATTCCTGTTTTACCCTCTTAGGACTATCCAGTTTTTGTTTGGCAGTATTTCGGGCACGTCTGTAGACTTTATGCGATATTCTTTTTGCTTTGCACAATAACTGTACTCTTTCAGAATAGTTCGTGTAATCCTATCTGTTAGCTGGTGTAGGCGTCAGTCATGTGATTGCATTTCCCCTAGTGGCTCTGCAGGGTTCTACTATATCTTATGCACTAGCTCGTGTATAGGCGTTGTATGTTCCCACTGTCTCTTCGCTGAGAGGTCCTTGGACAATTAAATGGGTTTCTGGTGAACACCAAGCCTCTTCTTGCTTTTCCGTCTTTTTCGCCTAGATGCCGTCAGCTTGCCTTAGCATCTGATCTCTGTTCTTAATAGTCGTCTCTTTAGTTTGCAGAATTAACCTTTCTACTGCATTATATTTTTAAGGACGCACGTTTTTAGACTTTCTGCGGTGCTCTATTGACTTTCTTTCCGTTGACCACCATTTCTGAGATGTAGATCCTTCTCACAAGCGCTTCTCTCAAAATCACCACATCTCTCCGTAGAACCAGGTATAATGGCCTGTAAATGCTGCAGAGCTGGATTTCACATATCTTCATGTTAATCAATCTTAAATAACACTTTCTTGTGCTCCAAGGTATTCATTACTGCTGCGTTTGGTGATCGTGTGAATCCCGACGTGGTCTCCAATTGTAATTACCAATACTGTGTGTTTTGAATATTTAAATCTCGACGTGTTCCTAGGGTAATGCAATGTGTAATAACAAATGCAATGCATCAGAGGATATTGCATTTGTAGGTATCAAATTCTTACTATTCCTGTTGGTATTAAAGTGTTTGCAGAGTTAAATCTTTGAATTTCCGAAGATACAAATTTTCTTGTGGATGATCGGAGATATCTTTTACAGGGACGAGACGGATATTTTGCAGCAACTGTAGCCAAGCGTTGTCTGGCAGGTGCTTGGATGGTGCCGCTATGTCTGCGTGACAGGGACTTGTGAATGGAGGCTGTGCTCCTGGATGGCAGATGCCGACTAGTTAGCCTCGCCGATGATATGTTCATTCGTAGTCCCTGTACGAGCTTACTTGTAAATCCGACGTGTTCCGAGGGTATTACCCTGTTGTAGATATAACATATATAGCTATGATTTCTTAGATAGAATCATAATCCATGCACTTTTGTGGGGGGCAGTCTTCCGTATATCTGTCTATGGTGCAGTGAAAATGTTGAATGCATAACTGTTGTAATAATACTGCGTTGAATCTCCACATGACAATTACTGGATAATTATAAATACGATATAACCTTTTACCATCCTTAGATATTCAATGTGCAGGAAAAATGAAGTATTGCCCACCCCTTTAAATTTATGATATCATATGAATTATATCATATACATTATTGATTTCATATTTTCAGTGTGTTCGAATGGTTTCTTTGG
>CAJDSM010048094.1:751-11733 GCA_903981925.1 Ostrea lurida | reverse complement strand
TATTAAAAACATTATTTGATGTGATGCACCAGTATATCAATGGTTTACATCATTTATACACTTACATATGTAGTTCATGTCTATAATTATCATTTTGGAACAGGTCATTACGAAAAAAAAAAAAGCTAGTAGTATTACTCTTGTTGAATATATGTTCACAGGCCACCAGAGGCAGACAAAACGTGCGGTCTAAATAACACGCAGAAGTTCATCTCCTACAATGAGTTCTTATCACATCCATTTCGTACAGATATCGCATGGAAGACGAAGAGGCGATCAAGATGGCTGGAGGAACCATTATTCACATTAATCCGCGATCCTGTGAAGACGACATAACTAGTGCAGTATCCATTCTCTGTAAGAGACAAAAAGTTTCCAACCTCTTGGGATTTTTTTTTTTTTAGAAAATTAGTTTGATTAACCAGATCGGTCCGGTAATAGTATTTTAGGCAATTTATTTCACTGTTTACTGTACACCTGGAGGTAACTTGCATGTACATATGAACAAAATACACTGATATGTACAAATTTATTTTTAGTCAATAAACGATTCATAAGCTCTATTCAGCTTAATATGCTACTGTTGTGTGTTGTATGCTTGTTGTTGTTGTCGTTGTTTGTCCTTTGGTTAAGAAATCGATCATGCCAAACGCAGTATCTTAATCTATTCAAATCAAAATTCTAATCGGAGATATTTCCCATACTAATTTTAAACTCTGAAAATGTCACTTCTTGTCCATGTTGCAAGAAACATGACTTTATCAACCTTGAATTGCGACAGCTTCTCTTAATGCCCTAAAAACACCCCTCTCCCCTCCTTGCTTCCCAAGCGTTGGTGAAAAATTAGAAGTCATCTAAACGGTATCAAACTGCGAATCGTAAGATGTTACTGTTTTGCTGTGTGCCAGTGTGCCAATAATCCTCAGAATTTAAAAGATGCTTTGTGTAACTTTGTATTTAGTATTGTTTATCTTCCGATGCTTTCCTGAAGGGGGAAATAAAGGGGGTGGGGCACATCCAGCGCATCTCAAGGAATCTGTCAGCTGCCATATAGTCAGTCAAAGTAACTCTTAGCTGCAGAACTGTAGCTCTCTGGAGATCTGGTCTGTCCAATTATTTTTTCAGGAGAGCTGCAGCTACCAGACATCTCTTGTGACTAGGAGCGGTGAATGCGATTAACAGTTTTGTAGAACAGCGGATGATCTATACTCAGGTATATGTAAAATTCGATCAATAGTATCGGCTTTAAAATATCATTGATTTCCAGATACTGAGATAAAGAGAAATATGTCAATAATATACAATTTTATGTATGTTAGCAAATCAACAGGTTGGAAAGGGTTGAGGTATTCTCTTTATAAAAAGATGGACAGGCAAATATCGACAGTCCACTACGCCTGTCCACTTCGCCGTTGAGAAGAGGTTGAGGTTGAGAAAGCGCTTGAACACTATTGAAAACAGTATTTGCTTTCACACATGTATAGCTAAGCAGCTGTAGGCACAAGTTTAGTGATTTTCAAGTAGGAAACGTTTCCTGTCACCATCTACATTTTGAATCTGGGAAAGGAAAAAGAAAGGGGGAGGGTGTCGGTAAATTCGCTTTGACTGTCATATTATATGTAAGCTTAAAAGTTTGTAACAGATTTCTAAATAATAGAATGCGCATACAAAGTACACACAATTTCTCAATGATATTATTATTTTTGCAAACGTTGCTTCTTTGAGATGATTAATCGGCAGTCACTTTGAACAGTTTAATGATATGCAAGCGTGTCCAGATTCCATCTTATAGTTTGGCATTGACTGCACTAGTCTATATCAGTGGCGGATTTAGAGGGGGCCCGCCCCCATTTTTTGGTGACCAAACTTAATTATTAGATGTAATATATACCTAGCCTAAATTAACCTCTAAAAGTAAACTTTTAAAGCTCTAAAACCCTAGAGCTTCCGGGAGCTTCGCCCCCTGGGCCTCCCACTTTGGCTTCATCCCAGACTTATAGCTTATTGGGCTACTTTTTCATACGGAACCCCCCCCCCCTTTCGACACATCTGGATCCGCCAATGTAATTGAATCATTTTAGAATATAATATTTTTTTTCTTTTACAAAGTTAAAAAGTAGAATTTGAAAAAACTTAGTAATGGTGTTTCGTACCACTCGCTATATTTACTCAATACATGTCCAGTGGCGGATCCAGGATTGTCGAAAAGGGGGGGGGCGGTCCGTTCGAACAAGGAGCCAATGAGCTGTAAGATCTGGGATTGATAGCGCAAAGGTGGGGGCCACCGGGGGCGAAGAATTGCCCCGAAGCGATCTCTCGGTTTTTTAGAGAGCTTTATAAGTCGTACTTGTTAAACGGCTTAATTTAGCTATACTATTCTATCATTATAAATTAAGTTTGCGTCTCACCAAAAGGGGGGGGGCGGCGGCCCCTGCCCCCCCCCCCCTAGGAATCGCCACTGTCACTGCTTCAAATGTGTTCAAGTTTTCAGCCAACAATAAAAAGTAACCCATGTATGTTAAAAATCGGGCTCAATATTCAGTATTTCATCAAAACCGGTCGACCAATGAAATCGCAGTTCTCATTTCATGTAAAGATGAGCACCCAAAAAGCTATGGTAAACACCAGAGAAGAATTGAATGAATTAGTGCGGCGAAGGACCGAAATAGCGGTAATTATTGTGTATTCGAGTCTAGTCATGTAGTTTTTGCGATAGAAAGTTAAGTTGAACGGGATCTGTGCCCTCTGTGATAGAAAATATCAAACATATGACGCGGTAGTAGGGAGTCTAAAATGGCGGGGGAAACAAATTTCCTCAAATGTCAAATTGGACTGGAAGGCTAATTATTCATTTACAGTGTTTTTGAAATTTGACAGTCCGAAGGATTTGACTGGTTGAAATTTCTTCGGACCAGAAAAGTTCACGGTACATTTCATGATTTGGACAGTTGATAAAAGTCATGAATAAATGTCCACAGCAAATATGTACAGTAGGTTTCAAGAACTCTGCATTTAGCTATTTTAACCCTATATCAAAGGCAAGCAGCCCATCTATTAGACATATCAGAAAATACATTTGGTCTCACTCTGATTATTGATGTTTTATAGAGGTTCGCACCTGAGTTTCCTATGTAGTGTTGTCACTATTGTGATATTCAGCCTTTTCCCGCAAACTGCAGATTTTTAGAATTCTCTACCACATTCTGCAGTATCGACTGCCCCTTGTATCGATTGCCTCTTTGGATCGGTTTGAAACATTGGTCCAAAGCCACCAACCTTGACTTATTTACATTCTGTACATAGTTTTAACTTGCACATTTATTGAATTGTCAGCTCATGTAAATATCTTTGCCATCCGTTCACGCAGCACCAACATATGTCATCAACTTTGATGATTTGTTGTATCCTGTAAATGTAGCGTATTAGAGATGTGGCCATTTCACAAAAATGTAATCAATTTTCAGGACCACCCTGCCAATTTGAAAGACAATTTATGCATATTGAAGGAAGTTTACTTTACGAAAGATACCCAGCTTATGGAAATCAGTCAGTCAGAGAGACTGGGAAACAGGATACTTAGCAACACAATAGTAGGTCAAACAGAAGAGAGACAGCATTATCATAGCAAACACAAACGTAGGTCAAACATAGAGAAGCAGTATCATAGCAAACACAAAGGTAGGTCAAACATAGAGAAGCATTATTCATAACAAACACAAGTAGGTCAAACAAAAGAGAAGCATTATCATAGCAAAATGCAAGTAGGTCAAACAGAGAGAAATATCATAAAACAAACAAAAGAGAAGTGATTATCCATAGCAAACACAAGCGTTATGCCAACAAAAGACGAGAAAGCATTATCAATTATTATAGTTCAATGTAAGAATACTCGAAATCTGATTTGGGTTGAGAAACTTTGATAAATAACTGGCACCCGCTAATGATCAAACTGCGCCCACAGTGTGTATGACGTAACAACAGTCCACATTGTTGACAAACGGTGATATTCCAAAAAAGTTGACTGCGCGAAATTTGCGCGTATTTGATTCACGCATTTAGTGTGCATAAGCAAGAGCCGCGTAAAATGTATGTTTGCAATGTTTAAATCAGCATAATGTCGACAAATCCCAATAGAAGGTAGCTATTCCCAATTCTTTGATGTTGTAAACATCTTACTAGTCAAGTTTGCAAATGTTTATGCATGACGTTATGTTTTGGCGTTAGGAGTATACGAGCGTCACAATTAATATGCTTTCCATTCGTTAGGCAATGTGCTTTATCATCAAATTTAGTCAACAGGGTTCGAATTCGACAACTCGCACCTCGCCTTATTCCACCCTGATGTGAATTTTACGCCCTGTTTGTTAACACAAGCCGCCCAAATGACGAGTTTTGATTGTCAGAATAATTATTAAGAATACGAGATGGAAATAATGTGAAAGAATTAAAAACATTTCCTATTGAAACTGGAAAAAGAAGTTGCAATAGATTTGGAAATACATGCATTTTGAAGTTCTGTTTGGTTACATTTTGTTTGCAACTTGAAATCCGTTCGGGCCAACCTAAAATCAGTATTTTGGTTGCCCGGAATGCGAGTCAAAATTCTGACAAGTGTCGAATCCCCCGAGTTCAATTTTCAAAAACAGTTTGAATTAGGTTTGTAATTCATTGAACATTCAGTATAAATATTAAATTAATCAAATGGCCTGCAAGAGAGGGTTACAGTGGAATAATCACCCTCTTGAAAACCATTGTTAACCGTCGGCTAACGCCTCGGTCAATCAATGGTTTTCTCAGGTGACAATTTCACTGTAACCTCTAGCAGCATATATTCATATATTGCAAACGACAAGAGGTAGGTTCAAACAAAGTCATAAAAACTGGAGAACCAGACACTTTAGGTTAAAAAGGTAGCAATCTCCACGAAGTGAGATACCATGCGTAATTCAATGGTCTGGAACCAGAAGTAAAACTTAAAGTTAATAAAACGAATCACCACAGCACTCAGTAGACATACTCTGTGAATTTATTTTTGTTGACCGGTTTCGACCGTTGGGCGGTCGCATCAGAAACAAATTTAAGGGATAATATCACTCACTGACGAGTAAGAATTTGGGGCGCCAAATTCTATAAATATACAATAGAGAATTGGAGCCGTTGCCTAAACAAAGTTGATTAATGGCCGGGCACCCAAGGTGTCATTTCCGGATACTCCGGGACATACTCTGAGATCTCGTCAGCGCGAGCTACTACCTTCTATAATCGATTCTCTATGATTTCTCTGTTCCCATAATCTCGATAACGCTAGTTTTTCTTGAGTTTCTCAGCTGAAGCGTGAATTCTCCGTCTAGTCATCACATCGATGAGCTCTCACGACGGAAATAACGTTAAGCTCTCAGCGGATCTCAACCGTCATGCCGCAAATTTTTCCTCCTAATGAGCGCAAGTTCATTACTCTCTCTGCTCTTGCATCGCCCATGGTCATAGCTCACGTGTGTATCGGACAATGAGCAGTTCACATTTTATATAGCGCGCGCTCGCTCAAATACCTCTCTCGACGAAAATTTTTGCGAGCGTACGGAGTCTTACGATGGAGACTCGGTATATTTGTTGTGGCACTAATGTTCTTATGGCTCTGGTCATTCTGACGCGCATAGGTGTGAGGAATTGTGACGATTTTCATGTGTGAACGCTGGGTGTGATCGTATGGTGACTACTTCTGATTGAAAGTTCACAAGTAAATACTGTGAAGATACGGCGAAATTTTATTCAGACGAGATGTGAGGTTAGATCCCCGCCTAAAACACTATCACTCGTTCCAAGAATAAGAAAGTACACGTGGTTTTTTCGGCTGCTGTGTACAACTCTTTAGTAAATTGTCCGTGTTACTTTTGGTTTTATATTGTCCCCTTGGTTTTTAAATATTCATCAGACATTCGGACGTCCTCGTCGGGGTCTTCTAACTGTTCATTGATTAGCGGATTGTAAATTCGTGCAATTACGGGTGCCGGGCAGATGTGTGAGAGTTCAATTTCGTTTCCGCTTCAGTTCGTTAATTAAATGATGACCGTAGTGGTAATATTCTGTGACTACTGGAAGATTGCGTATGCATTATCCATCGGAATTTTAATTTTGGTACGGATATCTGCCATCAAGAGGTAGATTTGTTTGCCGTGTCCTGTTGAGCTGTGTCTTTTGTATTCTGTGGTGTTGTATCGGGAGTGCGGATATTTGCAATTTTTTTTGGGAGGTTCAACTGATATACATCTTCTTTGAATGTCCATCTCACTAATGCCTTCCGTAGGATCTTGAAGCTGTTGAGGTAAGCGGAGCGTGGCATAAAGTTACAGCGCAGTTCGGTCATATGGTGAGGATACCATAAAGGTAAGCAAGGTCCCAGGAAGCAATGTGGATTAAACAAAGTATAAAAAACTGTGAGACCAACACCGTTCAGGTATAAAAGTATGTAGATTCGTCACGAGTTGATACATGCGGTATGTTCAATAGGGGTACTGGAACCAGAATGTAAAAAACTTACAAGAGCATAAAACAGAATCACCAACACATCGTCAAAATACCGGGAAATTTATTTTGGTTGTGACCGGTTTTTGACCGTTGGGCGTCGTCATCAGAACAAATTTATAAGGATAAATATCACTACTGAAGTAAGAATTTGGAACTGCGGCGCCATATTTCTTATAAATAGTACATAGAATCTGGAAGCGTTGGCTATAACTTAACAAAGTGATAAATGCCGCCGGTTAAAACACATTGACAATGACTAGATATGGCGAATTATCAACTATGATCTGAGGCAAAAAGATTTACATATGAGTTTGTTTTTAAAATGACAATTAAATTTATCATGGCTATCATGTTACAAATTGGACAGAAATATATAATTGACAAAATTATCTAATGGTCCATAGTTCATTATATTTTATGAGCGTTATTACAATAATGGAGTCATATTTTTAATGCACTGATTAATAGATAGTCGTGGGCATCGTTGGAAATGTTCAATTATTGGAGGCATGTGTGACCGTTTTTTTCAAATGGCTCTTCGTACGATCAATATGTGGTGCTAACAGTGGATTTAAGCGTACCTTATTCTTTGGTAGCACTATCATACTCAACTTGTTTGTCGCGGCCAGGCCTTACTGACCCCTCTGATGTGATACTATATTTGTATGCTCTGCTTACTTATCTGTGATATATAGGTAAACTAAGTCTTACTCGTGATTCGTGGCGAATTTTTTTCAGAGCGACGAGTGTTGACATGAAGACTTCAGTCACTTACATCGCGTGCGTAAACATAGCTTGCCACTCCCATAGGTGCCTCGATAGAGAACAGCCAGCCTGTGTCGTCATCGTACTATAGATCGAGTCCCTTATGTGGTCTTGTGTTCCGATCGATATGTCAGGCATCGTGATGTGAGCTCGCTGCTTGCGGTGTGATACATTCGCAGTGCTCTTAGCATATCTTTATCTCCCTACTGTAAGGCTCGTGAGCTCTTCCAGTAGTGTTCTGTAAGCCCATTTAAATCTCGACTATTTCTCTCCAACCTACATGCCTAATATTTGTCCTGAACAGAAAGTAGCACAGGCAATTACGCGCTTCTGATCATTTATCATTCGCAAACACAATGCTAAACCTGTTTCTCTAGCAGATGCGCCAGATTAACCCGCATTATAGGCACTCTGGCATCTGAATAGTGTGCATATAGTGTCGACCAGGATTTTGGTTGTAAGTAAAGGGATGTTTTATTTTCATAGATTTTTAAAAGAAATGTCAATTTGTTGTGGGAATCGATTGAAAATACTCTAAATGTAAGGGAAGATGATTTGTTTGTGTGAATTAATTTTTGATGTATCTGATGATACTGTACAAAGCAATAGGCCTTGATTGACCTATAATTCTTCGAGAAACAGATACTGAAATTCACTAGTAGTTCGTATAATCCACTGCTCGGTTTTGTTACGTAATAATCATTTAAGTCGAGCATTAGATCCTAGTATACACCAGTGTGTGTTCGCTCGATGGTTTCTCGAATGATCTCTCCCGTCTCCTTACTAGGACCTCAACGTGAGATCTTTCTGCGCGCACGTATTATGTATCCAACGGGGTGAGATATATATTCTAGGACACCGTGTGCATTGGGATCCTGTATCCTTTCACACTCTACTGAAATTTCCAATCTATCCCGCATACTCGGCGTTGCATTTTTTGATTGCTCTTTAACGTCCTCGCTGGATGCTCTACAATTGGTGACGATATCGTTCATGTCCGTTAGGGAGGGCTCCACTTTCCGAAGTTGGGTCTTTGATTCCATCGGCTCCTCTACATTAGATAATTTAACAATCTGATTCCCATCCACCTAGTCCTGGACTCTCTCTCCGCAATATCCACAAACCAGTCATCTAGCAAAAGCGGCCAAAACGGAATACCCGTCATACTAGATATAGGTCTATGGCCTAGCCCGAGCACTCGTCGCTTTCTCATACGGCTTTTAGCGGTAGCGTTGTCGTACCAACTGCAGCAGCCGAACCCAGCTCGTATTTATCGCTTATAGATAGGATGAGTGCTGTCTAATGTCCTGGGTATGAATTACAGCTTTAATGCCGAGTACCACTCCCCGGTTCGAAGTCGAGACTCGTTTGTCCAGACGATCGTTCACATGTTATATCATAGTGTCTCATCTTTGTGACCGCTGTAATACATGACCCCAGACTCTATAATGTTCAGACTGAATAGGTTTGCATTGCCAAGCTGCAGGTGGTTTACCAGAAACCATAGAAGGGTCTACACTATTTCACTGGACCTTCATCCATTAATCGCGTCTCGCTCGTATATTCATCAAGTGCCGTGTGTTCATATACTTGCGATGGCTTCTTGCATAGTTACTCTTATTTCGTGTTATGATTCTTAGTCCTATACGTGTGTGACCCCCTCACTATGATCTATAGACCTGTTTAGTATATCCTGGTGAAGACCTCTCCGTGGATTCACTCTCGGTAATCAATACTTTGGATAACAATCACGGGTGAAGACACAGACATATCTAGGCTGTCCGCGATACCGCATTGAAGACTCACTGTACATTTTACAATTTGTGCCCTAGTTCATATATATGTCTGATACTCAATGTAAACAATTACATTGCAGTGAATAGGTCACTGTACATTACCTTTATGCTTCTTAAGGTCTTTCCGGTTTTCAGACGGGAAGACTCGGTATTTCTGATTTATGTTTATTAAGGTCTTCCGTTTCAGACGGAAGACCTTATAGCTGATTCTACTGTTTTTATTAAGGTCTTTCCGTATTCAGCGAAGACCTTATACTGATTTGTTTACTGTTTATTATTATTATTATTATATATTTTTCCCATTTTTGTGCCGGAGATTTCGCAGAGATGTCTCTTAGATCTTCTTTTGAGATTTACAGAGTTGATCTTCTCACTACATAAACTTATACATTTTTTTTCTTTTTTGTGAAAATTCAACTTCCTGGTCGCAAGATACGACATTTGCGCTTTCTTCATGGTCCACTTTTTTCTCAAAAATACAAGGAGATCAGAGTCACCAAATTTCAGGATGTAGATCTATACTTAGGTAGACGAATGTAGGGGGTTGGGGCGTCGGCCGCTCACTTTCCGGTCTGTCACCGGAAGGGATAAATATGTAATTTTCAAAATATTTCTTTTTGATGTGAAGCCTACTACCACATTATTAAGCTTCTTTCGAAGTATCTAAAACAGGATTACCCCACCGAAGTCGAAACGTCCACTTCGAGTTATTTCAAAACAAAGTTCATTATTTTCTTTTATCAGAGCAGATTATTCTCGCATTAACAAATAAAGCTGTTTTGAATTGAAATTACGTATATGTTAGACACTACACATATCTCGAGTAACGTCAAAGAGTTTTGCTAAAATCTACTTCGTGTGTACAGAATACCAGTGTCCACTCTCGCTCTCTTCGGGTTACCAATATTTTGTGTTATGATCAGTTTTTCTCAAGAACGAGTAAGGACAGACACTTCAACTTTCGAGGGAGTTGATAGACGTTGATTATAGGACAAGATGTAAAGGTTGAATTATTTTCGGCGTTTATTCGTCGTCACGGAAGTGACGAAGAAATCGTAGCTAGTTTTCACATCTTTTTCTTTAAAGTTAACCTATACCATTTTGTTAGTCTCCTTTTAAATATGCCAAAAAAATTTATCCCACCGGAAGTTAAGACGCCCACTTCGGTTATCAAAAAAACCTTTCATTATCTAATTTTCGAGCTTATATCTCGCTATGACAGAAAGTTTATTGACTTGATTTTAACTTTTTTTCTAAACATTAGAAATGTCTCAGTGTGTAAATTTTATTTTGTACAAATCTACTTCGGTTGTGAGATACGGATTGTTACACAAAATTCAAATGTTTTTTCTCAATATCTCCGTATCAGGGTAAAGACGACACTGAAACTCTCAGGGATGATGAGACTTCATTCTTGTAGACAAATCTAACAATAATTAATATCTCTGCCGCCACTTTTCCGATGTCACCGGAGGATAAAAGAAAGAAATGGGAATTTCAACGTTTTCTAATCAAATCGAAAAACCGATTACCACTTTATTAGATATTCTTTTGAAAATATTAAACGTCCCACAATGATTGGATGGCGAAACAAACACTTCCGGGTCATTTCCAAAAGACTTTCATTTTTTAGAGCCATCTAATTAGCTTAAACAAGAGAGGGTTTGGGCTACTTTCTTCGTGATATGTCGAACTATATCAGAAATTTTCATCAGGAAAGTTCATGTAAACGGAAGACCTCGCTTCATTACTCGGTAATGAGTTTGCTGTAGGTCTTCCGTTCCAGACGGAACCTGTAATATAGTCGATTGTACTGTTTATTATTATTATTTTTTATTCCTTTTTTTGTGCCGGGCGTTTCTCAGAGATGTGTCGTAATTTTTGAGATTTACAGGG
>CAJDSM010048084.1:0-10820 GCA_903981925.1 Ostrea lurida | reverse complement strand
AGAAGAGCAGTAGTAGCAATCTAATCCCTATTGTTGGTCCCCCCCCAACCCTAGGTAGGTGGGGGAAAGGGCATTTATCGTAAACAAAATTAAGGACATACGCAATTACATTTCACAAAAAATTTTCTAGTGCTGCCAATAATATGAAGATTTAATGAGTAAAAATAAGGTTACAGAAACGCAAGACATCATTCATCCCCTTAGAATATATTTGATGATGATGAAATTATAATCTAATCACTATGACAGTGTTTTTGTTGCAGCTATGTATAGTTTGTACAGGTGCATTGGCATTTTGTTTCTACTTCCCCCTCCAAAGAGAGTGTAACTCAGAATCAAGACTGAATAATGATGCATTACATTCTTCATCAAGCTGGTATCATTTTTCCAAAACTCAGGAAAATATGGTCTGATTATTTTCTCTTAAGATTATACGGTGCATGATTATTATTAAGAATAAAGTCTATAAAAATAATACAAATAACGAACGTTGCCTGACTTAAATCTCACCAGATCAGGAGCTTTCAGGTAAATATCCACTCGTCGGATTCAAAAAGAAGCATTAAAAAGAATTTCCCTATATATTTGCATGTTAAAAATGAATTGATCGCCTACTCATTGTGGCCTCGCCACATTACTCCTTAGAGGTCAGATTTGAACAAACTTTATCCCTTCCCAATCATCTTCAGAAACTTTTCTGGCCCAGTGGTCTTGGAGAAGATTTTAAAAAGATTTTTCCTATAAATCATATATAAAACTGGATCCCCTATTATGGCCCATAGTACCCCGGGGTCATGATTTGAACAACTAGGAATAATATCCTCTGTATCAGGAAGCTTCCATATAATTTCACCTGTTGTTAGATGTGTTTCATACCAAACTGATAGGCCGTTCTTTATACAGTCATTTTAATCGCGGATTACTCCATTTACCTGATCGAGATAAAAGCTGGTGTGACCGGTCAACAGGAGATGCTTTCTCCTCCTAGACACCGATACCACCTGTGATATGCCCAGGGGTTTTTAACCATTAATTTTGTATTCCTTAAACGAGTTACAAAATTGACCACCTTTTCATCAAATTCTCAGATACTAGTGGTTGAATTTTGTATAATTGCAAGGACATTTAAGTTTTCCAGGTAATAAAGTGTTTTGTGTTCTGAATGACATGTATTATCATTTTTATCATTAAAAGTACATGTATTTGATCATTAGGTTAACAAGGGTATATTGTATAGTTTTAGATCTATTGCTGTTTTTGTCGATATATTAAAATCAAGTTTGAGAGGTTAGCATGACACATACCTTTGTAAAGTAATAGATGAATTGACACGACAGGCAGTCATTTAAAAAAATGAAATACTGTAAAGCTTTACACTGTTCAAATTTCATGATACACACCCTTCCTTAAAAATACAGTACATACCTCATACAAAGGTCGATGAAGAATTCAAATAAGAGTATATTGTCCTCATACGTTGGTCGAAAGACACCTGTACTGAATGTTAAAAGATGTACTTGTATTAGGAGTTGAGACACTGATAGGCTTCAAAATTTCCACAAACTTGAGTTGATGTTCTGCCAATCAGTAGAATTTTTTTCTGAGAAAATTGATTTAGTGAAGTAATACATAACAAATGAAAAAGGCCATAAAATTGCATAGCACTATAAAAAAAAACCCCGGGGTATTTAAATCTTCAATGAGAAAACTGACTCATTGAAGCAATACACATCTTTAGAAAAAGGGTCAGAAAATATATTTGTGGAATACCCCTATAGGAGTGGTCCATTTAAAGTTTCAATTATAATTCAGAAATCAGACTTGAATAGGAATTTCATATGCTGTACAGTCAAATGTCCTGAAATGTGTGCTTAACAATATCCTTGACATAGTGAATAAGATGCAAAATATTCTCATCTTAGCACCTCCTCAATGTTTTAGTTTTTTTATCTATACAGATTCTAATTTCTATAGCTTAAATTTAGAAAACCACGGGCCTATTCTTGACCAATATGAGTGTAATAAATTGTTTATTCTTCAGTTTATCCAATTTCTCGAGGTACGAATAATTAATTTTTTTTAGAGGACCCCCCCCCCCCATTTTATATCTCCACTTTCATATTTTATATTGATTAGCGTTATCCCCTGTCGCCCATGCTGATGATATAAGAAATGAATCTTATATTTTTTCGGGTGATGCAGGTATCACCGAATTTTAGACGGTAAAACTCATCAATGCGCGAAGCGCATTGATGAAAAGTTTTACCGTCAAAAATCTCGGTGATAACCTGCATATCACTCGAAAAATATAAGGTTTATTTTTTATAATTTAATTTTATATTACCACAACAAAATAATGTTCATTAGACTTTACTTGTTGTTCAGGTACGTGATTGAAAAATCAGCTCAATTCTTAAAAAGGTGTTTTAACCAATGAGAATCGGCACTAGGCCATCACGTGAAATAAATTAGATGATAAAGTTATAGGTATACAAACACAAGTCCTTCTCTGGCGATGACAAAACGAACTTTTGGACGCTAGTGAATGAAAATGTCAAAAACTTTCAATTACTTTATTTAAAGACTAAACTATGCTACTTGTTAGGCAATTCGCGTTCTTTCGACTAAAATGTTTTGTTTTTTGAGTAAAATATATGTAGCCATTTGTATTATTAGTTTGATTTGCTGGTGTATATTGTATAACATAGTCATATACCTATTTTTCTTCAATATCTTTGAATCAGCTTGGTAAAGACACGACTAAAAAAAAACCTTTACGAACCAAATGGTGATTTGGTTTGCGAATTGAATGGAGAAGGCTGAAGTATTGTAAAGCTGTTTACTGACCAAATTACATGATACTCTTAGAACTCTCCAAAATACAGAACATACACAGCTAGATGAAAAATTCAAATAAGTATAATGTAAAGGCAACGATAACTAACAGTGATCAATCTCGTAAGTCCCAAATAGAATACAAAAACATGAGTTGAGCAAACACGGACCTCTGGACACACCAGAGGTGGGATCAGGTACATAGGAGGAGTAAGCATCCCCTGTCAATCGGTCACACCCGCCATGAACCCATCGTCTCGATCAGGTAAACGGAGTAACCGGTAGTCATAATCAGAGTATGAAAAATGGCTTAACAATCGCTATGAAACACATAACAGAATTGACCCATTGGCAGGCCACACTGGCAAACTAAATCGTTATAACGACGATAGAATTTGCAAAATGCTGCTTTTATTTTTTCCCCCGATGTGTTAGTTGAAAGATGTCTGTGCTGAATACTAACATATGTACATGTATTTTTAGTAGGAGTTGAGAACATTATCATAGACTTAAAAATTTCCACAAACTGAGTTGGTGTACTGTCAATATGTAGACTGTATAATCTATTTACCGGTATATCATCGCCAATATCGGGTTCGCCCTATAAGTCGGTTATGTTTTTTGAGATCAATTCGGAGGATTTTGCCATTGAGCCGCTTATAAGTCGGTACAACTTTTTACCAGAATCGGTTGACAATTTCAAATCAAAGTTACACTGATTTTGCCTGTGTTTCAAAATATATTTTGAGAAATGATGCCGATATTTAATTTTCCTGTGTCCTAAAATCAATATCATGTCATTTCTCGTACTATTTACCGGTGTTCAATGATGCTTTAAAAAAAATATATGTATAGGCCCTATATTTCTATAATTTGTCTGGATGGTGATCGTCGTCGTTGTTTTAAAAATTGGTGCTCAGTACGTTTCGCCAACTAGAAAAATATTGATCTCCCTAGGACTCGCCTATAAGTCGGACATAGACTATTTTACTCCCAAACAATTCGACTTATAGGCGAGTATATACGGTAGTAAAGAAACAGATAACAAAGAAAAAGGGTCAGATAGTGGTATAAGGCTATAAAAATGAACATCGAAGTTGTTTGCTCATAGTTCAGTAATGAATCAAAAATAAAAGTTGTTTGTTCTTTGAAATTAACTGGTTTTGAAGCCATTCACAACAAGGTATTTCTTAGAAACTGGTTTCAAGGAATGCAATACAAATTGTATTTCTCTTTTCAGATGATTTATTTCCGCTACGTTGACCTACAGCCTACAATCGTTTGAGTAGTCAAATCATTCAATTTGATTTGATTCTATGATCGTACTCTATTATAAATTTGATTTTTTTAATGAAATGTACAGTTATTCATATCATTACCGGTATTTGATTCGCAAGGGTAAACTGTATAGCTTTAGTTCTATTATCGTTTTATTTCTCTCGATATCTTCCAATCGGTTTAAAGATGTTAACATGACACAGGCCCTTGTAAAGTAATAAATTATCGTTTGAGAAAGCCATTTGATAAGACAGACGATCATTCACAAGAATGAATTTTTATGAAGCTGAACATTAATCAAATTGCATGAAACACCCTCCTCAAAATACAGAACATACACAGCTCGATGAAGAATTCAGATAAGTACATGTATATATGCTTTCCTGATACGTTGGTAGAAAGATATACCTGTGCTGATGCTAAAAGATGTGCTTGTATTGTATATAGGCTTCAAAATCTCCACAAACTGAATTGGTGGTTTGCCAATCTGTATTTCTGAGAAAAATGATTCAGTGAAGTACTATAGTGATACACAAAAAGGTCAAAAAATTGTAGAACGCTATTAATAGCTCTGACATCAAAATCTTAAAAAAAAACCAACCAAACCCTGATTCATTGACTTTAGAAAAAGGACCAGAAAATATATATGGGATAACTCTATAGGAGTGGTACGTTTAAAGTTTCAATAATAGTACAAAAATCAGACTTGGATAGGAACTTGATATGCGTTCTAGTGTTCAAAAACGTATTGTCAACAATATCGTTGTCATAGTGAATAAAATGGAAGTATCTTATAGCTGAAGTAATTCAAAATATCCTCGTCATCTTACCACCTCCTCGACATTTTAGTTGTTTTTATCTCTACATATTCCAATTGTTTATGTCTTCTACTTATATAAGCCCTATTCTAGACCAATATATATGTAATAGATTGAGTTTATTTTTCAGTTCGTCTAATTTCACGAGCTACAGAGTGTACGAAGAATTCTTTTTTGTAGAGGATTGGGTAGATTTTGTAACTGTACAATATGGGTTTTGAATTGCAAGTAAACTTCAGATGGTTTGTACGAGACAGACGTGATTGAATGTCACTAAAACTGATGAAAAGTAGTAAGATTCTGTCTGTAATAGAATACGTGAGTTTAGCCTGTAGAATAGAGGCTAAAATTGAACTTAGGATATTATAAGTAAAACACGGTGATCTAAGGAAACCATGTTCAAGAATAACCACATATATAATTATCATACCAAATACTCAGCATCCCATTTGGTTCCTATTCTGCATCTGACCTATACTGTCCAGAAAAAGGTGACCATTTAAGTGATGGTTTGACATAACTAAAGATTCCAGGATGGACACATCCAAAACGTTTACAAAGGTGGCTGGGGTTGCAACCGTAGTGCGCACTACCCCCCCCCTCCTCCCCGAACAAAGGAGGGAGGTATCAGAGAATCTGAAATTGCAAGAGTGATCTACTGCAGAGACTACAGTTTGGACAAAGACAAAGACCCACAATTTCATTAGTCGTGTAGTTTTGGTCTAAATAATGAATTAAACTTCATACCGCCTAACGCCCTCTACATCCGGTACGGTATTATAGGTCATGAAATGATTACCAAAGTCTGATTAAATGTTTAAGAAATAAAGCACACATTTTCGTGGTTGTTGCAGAATATACATCCGAGGTGGAGAAATGTTGTTTGTAAATATAAATATTTATATTTCAAACAACATTTCGGCGCCGAGGAGGTTATTCTGCAACAGCACGAAAACAGTACTTTATTTCTACTCTACCACGGCTAAAAATCAAGATGATTGTTTTCCTCTATTAAGAAACGAAATAGGTCAAACATGACGTTAGTCTGGCTGTTCCGCGGTTCACCCTTGTAAACAACCTTTCGAGTTTGCCTCGTGGGAAGATGTCATGGCGATCGCACAGTAGAACTCGTTTCGGTTTCTAGTACTAGGGAGGTTTTTGGAACAGCCACGCTTCGTCTGCAATACACAATTTCTGCTTTTGACACAATATGAAGAAAACCGTGGATTTGAAATTCGAAACCATGTCAATTTCATGTATATTTCACATTTTAGATCAGCTGTATACTTTGTGTATTCCATGTTAGCTTGTTAAAGAAAATTTTACCACTTTTACATCCATTGTGACGTAGCGTGGTATAACGTAAATAATGACCGCGCGATCTCTTTGATATTTTCAATAACCGTGGTAGAATGTGATATATTGCCATTGTACATCATCGTACATGTAGCAATACAATTAATGTAACAAATATGATATACGCTATTATGATTTGTCCCTTATATGAATAACCTCTATACACCTTTGAAATTGGTATAATGACATAGGTGATGTTCGCATTACTGAGGTGTCCGAAAATCAGGGCTATATTAATTGCATTTACATGTTTTAAAATTCACGTTTGTTGGTATATTTACAGACTGAACTGCATGATCAGTGTGCTCTTCACTACTTAACAACACGCTCAAGCGCGTGCGCTCTGTTTTGATTAACTAACGAACAAACAAAATGGAAATGATATCCACATCATAGATTAATACTACATGTTCTAAAACGAAAAAAAGGAAGTTAAAAACACCCTCGTCCCTAACCAAAAACAAGAGACCCCCCAATATCCCCCAAACAAAACAAACAACAACAAAAACAAAAACAACAACAACAACATCAAGCAACAAACAACATAACAAAACATACAACATGATCAAAATTTGCAAAAACACGCTTATATGCATTGCTTTTGAACTCGCTGTGTTTGGAGTCGTATATTACTGAATATTTTGAAATTTTCATTATACGTGTATTTGTTAAATCTTGTATCTGATCAGTAAGCTTTCATACTTAACGTACTTATGCTTGAAAAAGAACATTGGTCATCGTTCTTAGAAATATACTAGGTATGCCGACATTCTGAACAAGCTATTTCGCAGAAAACTGGTTTCTGTGAAAGTAATGCAAAGTATATAAAAGGTTTAGAACACGTGAATTACCAAATAACATCCATTCTGATTTCCATGTGCATTGTTGCTTATTTGGTATTGGACACAATAACTGGTTGTCCACTTTTGACTGATCAAGATATACCTAGAAAGAGTAAGCATTCCCTGTAGACCGGTCACACCTGCTGTGAGCCGTCTATCTTGATCAGGTAAACAAACAAATCCGTAGTGAATATCAAATAAATAACGGTCTAACAATAGCTAGAAAACTCACATGGCAGCATTTGACCCAATGTCAGGTTATATTGGTAAATTGCATCCTTATAAGGACGATAAATGCTAAATTTAAATGAGATTCAAACATCTATTTATTTGTCAATGGCCAGTCTCAATTAAAAACAATCCTGACCATACACAGAACAAGCTCTTGCGAATCGAATTAGACGAAATTTCATAAACACCATACCCAGGTAGAAAATCAGAATAATGTATTCATATCAAGTATTCAAGTTTTTTTCATCTATTTTTCAAGTATTTTTGAAAATCGCCAACACAGATTATGGACTTGGAAAAGAAGCTAATTAAGTTTGTCATTGAACCGCGGTTTTACATAATAAAGGATAATGCTATGTAAATATAAACGAAATAGATTGACCTCAGCATTTAAACACTAGTATGACACTGCAATTATATTAAATTGCACAATTTATGTAAAAGTTCACGAAAACGATTTTGGTTGGCAGTTGGCTGCACTGCTAAATGCAATTGACAAGATTTTTCCCCTTTGTCTTAACACAGTACATCACTGAATAAAATGACAAATTGTCTATTGTATATAAGAATCTTTGACCACTTGGAAAGATAGCGTAAATCTTAAATGCTGAAGGACGGAGGGGGGCAGAACGAGTTGTAACTTTTTAACTGATGTGATGATGTATTAACTTTTCGTTGGTATCGACTAACATTCAGTATAAGTTGGCGAAGTTAACAATGTGTTGAACGTAATCATAATCCTAAAAATACATATACATGTATACAAAGTCGAGTGTAGGGCAACAAGGACCTCCGACAAAAGCGAAGACAGGATCAGGTGTCATGGAGGATAAGCATCCTCTACCGACCGGTCACACCCGCCGTGAGCCCTTAGTCGAAACAAAGTAAACGGGATTAACCGTCGTCAAATCTAGTACGAAAATGACAATCTAATAACAGGTATGAAACAAATCAGTCAACATATGACTTATTGATAATTTGTAATCGCAAACAAGGTCATTATAGCGTAGAATTTGCGAAATGATGACTTAAAACGAGATTCGTTAAAACCCTGCAGTAAAATACATGCATCGTTTACAGGAAAAGAGATAAGGAAACACAGCAAGTTAATATGTGGTTAGAAACGTTCTAATGGCATTGACTTTCAATTCTGAGGTAGTATTGAAGCAAATCATGTCTTCAATATCCGTGTTTTTATACACGTACCAAAATATATGTTTGTCTAATAAAGACCCATCAAGCATGGTACATGCCCGAGGTACATGTAGGAAGCTGAAGAATTCTATGTCTACATTTTTCCTATTTAGCTATCTAGAGTCGTAGAAAGCTAATCCACACACACAATAAACTGTAGATGTTGACAAGGGAGTACACTTTGTAGTGATATATGGTGTCATTCTGCTCTGATAAGATGGCAAGGTGACTTCGGTCTACCGCAGACGTCAAATTGAATGCACAGTGTTTTTGAACAGACAGCCATGTTATCGCGCATGTCTCCGGGTCCTTGCCATTAAATAACACGCCTATGGAGAAACTGCCGATGAAATGTGATGGGTTTTATATTATAGATATTTGTTACACAGCAGTTTTTCATGCTCTGAACCTGGCTCAATTTCAGTATGCGCAACTTTGCCATGAAGCTATGAAATTAAGGTTACTAGTTGATGTAAGTACACAAACTGGAATTTTGACAGAGATTCAAATTTAACATTTCCATGAATTTCTTGAAAAACAAATATTATATCATCTCCATGTGCTTATTTATCTTTACAGTAAAGATTTAGAATAATCAAACTAATATCTCTTGTTCTAGAAGACTTTTGCTCATATAAAATGTTTGAAACATTACATAGTGTATTTGAAATATATTTTGACAATTTTCTCATATTTATCGTTAAGACCTTGTAACACAAATTCGTACACGTACTTACATTGCAAAATTCAATACCTCTGAATACTGCAATTTTTATTTTCAAAATACCCCTTCTATTATACGGTTTGAAAATATGGTTGCATTGTATCACTATAGCTCAAGAAACTATCATTTTGATCGTCTTGCATATAATACTTCAAACCCTCGACTGTTTACTCAAGTAGCCGATAGGAAGTACATATGTGCAAAAGAGAACCTTTGATGACACTCATTATTTGCTTTCTTACAATAATGGAACATGGACACAGTTTGAATTAAAATTTTCAATTTGTTCCCCTCTAAATCTTTGATGTTTACATTGGTTAATTAAGATATTTCTAATGTTCAACAAAAAACAAATGTCAGTTGTCGACTTACAAGTGAGATACATCACTTACAATTCTTTGTTATGTAGACAAGGCCAATGTTTTGTTTTCGTTTTCGTAGGTTAAATATGTTAGTAAAAGTCTCCTTCAAAGCAGAAATTTGAAATTGCAGGTTAATTCTGAATACAGTTAAGCAGTTTCTAGTGTTTATCATATCTCACTATGTTTTAAGCATGGTGTTTTCTATTAAGCTATTTATATGTAACCAAGAACATGACACAGGTTTACATAACAAAAAGTTGTTAGCTCTTTATTGCACTTGTAGCTCAACAACTGACATTCAAATTTTGGCTGACCATTTAAAATACCTTAGTTAATCATTGTAAACATTAAATTAGAAAATAAAATTTTCAGTTCAGATCGTGTCAATCCCCATTCAACTTTTGAAATAAGACAGAATACGAAATTTCTTCATTTAATCAATGACATTTCGTTTTTAATTATATAAATTTAGGAATTAAAATATTTGCTGAAAAATTATACCTGAAACAAATAGGATCGATGTAAAATTTTCCTAAAACAATGTCAACACATGTCTATTACAGAATATATTTCTTTTAAAGAATTTTCCCTTCGTAATCCTGTCATGAAACTTACCCGATATATTCATCGCTTAGGAATAATCCAGTAGTAGATTGCTGATCATATTATGTGTACATATATCATGCATGATTGGTACGTGTATAATACTATATAAAGGGGGAATAGGGTGAACAATGATCAATATAAAGCAAATATAATAATAATAATAATACCATATTTGTATAGCATCCTTTCTCATACAACATGTACGCTCAAAGTGCTTTACTAATGGATATATAATAATAGATAATAGATATAATAATACCAAAAATCACAAAATAAAACATTACTATTAAGATCGATGACAAGTTTTTTTTTGTTTGTTTGTTGTTTTTTTTTAAAAACTGTAAAAACAAGATACAATAAATACGCTTAAATTAAAACATAGAATAAACATCAATTTCCAAATCATTCATTTAAAACTGTGTATGGGGGTACAACGCATCGCACACACACTTACCACTTATAATACATTAAAACATAAAAATAAAAAACTGTACCATATAACTGTAAATATAAACTGTAAATATAACTACAGTAAATATAAACTGTAAATATAACGAACAGTGATCAATCTCGT
>CAJDSM010048079.1:4554-28821 GCA_903981925.1 Ostrea lurida | reverse complement strand
TGCTCGATGGCTATAAGATTGATTGATTGTAGTCCAGTGTTCTCAACATTATGCAGCCTTTCTTCGGAAATGGGTGTCCATATGACGTGAGAAAAACTCAAGTTGAGACACAAAAACTATAGTACCAATATCAGTGCTTTCTCCCCACGGATTTCTGATCAGCACTGCTATTTAAGCGCGCGACTATGACCATTTTTAGAGCTATGATTGATGAAACGCCAGTGCGCTGGGGTTAATCGTATATTCCATGTTATAAATCTTTGTATTACTTTAGAATTATAATTGATAATAAATGCACTGGAATTCAAAAATATGTTATATAATTGAAAGAACAATATCAAATTAAGAACACAATGATAGCTACTCAATTAAAGCAGAGATGCTGTAGTGAAATTAATAAGCAAACAAGATGACCTGAAACTCCCGAATAGCCTGTAAAACAGCAGGCATATAAGCGGCCTTAGGTGCTGAAACACTGGACTAGCAATCAATCAATTTATAGCCATCAGAGCAATGCAGGGCATCGGCCACTGTTGTGACGATGAAAGCGCACTTAAATCGAACTTAGAACCAATGACTTCAAAAGTCATTCGCCAACGGGGCTAACTCAGTACATTAAACAAATTCGCCCGAATCGTAAATTTGGTCGTCTCGGGGCGAACGGCAACGGGTAATTTCATCCCTGTAACTGGTAGGTTTCCACCAACGGTGTAGCATTTTCAATTTTCATCTGGGGGGGTTTAGGCCCCTAGGGATATCCAGGGAATGGGCCTGGTAGGGGGTCAGGTTTCGCGTATCTTCAGTTTAAAATGTTATGGTTACGGCTTTGCTCTCTTACAGGCCAGTAATGATTTGTGACCATAAGAATTGACGAGTATGTGCATTTATATTTATTCCCCAAGTACCCTATCTTTCAAAAGTTAACAAACAGACGGCGGACAGACGACGATCAGAAAAGCTTTAAATTATGCGCGCTGTCGTCTGTTTGTTGATAAAGCACCAGGGCAAATTTTGCCGAAATCGTGTTGTATTCCCCTCAAGTCTTCATTGGTCATTGACGGATAGGCAAATTGGAAGATAATGATTCAACCGCAACTGACTGAAACAGAAATTCGACATGCGGTAGATGAGTCGCTAAAATTGAGCCTTAACATTGCCACTCGCTAAAATATTTAGCAAGATATTTCCACTTATTATTTTGAACCCTGTAGAGGCCCCCCCCCCCCCCCCCTAATTTTCTCTACTCTTTTATAGTTGATAAAATTCGCCGATCCTGTGTCCTGGACACCTCGTGAATCGATCCACTCTATTTCCAGCGGAACCCTTCGTTGCATGCAGTAGACAGGTTGGTACCGCGTTGCGGTGGGAACACTATGGATTTAATTAGATGGTTCCCTTTCGGACCCTATATAAACAAACAGAATATAATGTTATTGTTTCAATCTCGGTCAGTTACATGTCCTGGTGCATAAATACTCCCCGTAAATTAATTACAATTATTGTCTGGAACTAAGTAATCTGTAATTATCAACTTACTTGGAGCATAATATCCACAACATCAGCTTTAAAGCTCACCAGGAATCGTACATTTGTAGAATTAGATTGTGTGTGAATTTAATTTCCAAATGTATAACTCTTATGTTTTTTTTAGATATTATTAACGCCATGGTCAACTAGAGGTAGAAAATTCATAGATAGTTTATATCACGTATTTTTACAGGATTTCTCGCAGGCGACTCTCATAATTTATATACCGCAAGCATTTAATTTGTACATATAAATTATATAACAATAACTCATTTTTCAAAATCTCAGAAATTTCATGTTATAAACCGACATATCAGTTTTCAAAAGTAAGTGTCTCTTTAAATTTCTCCCCGCGTGTGCCAACATGTAGTATATTTTATTTATAATGATATTCCTTTTCACATGATATTGCTTTTAAAAAACCCACACTCAACTATGAATAAATATAGAGGGGGATTTCTTAACGCATATGATGGAATTTCTAGTTTTTGTTTTTGATATTTTATCGATTGTATTTACTAATGTAAGAAAGTATTATATTATAATTAATACATACTAAAGTAGTTATTTATGTCGATGTACAAAATAGATTATCATATGTAAAGATACTTTTGGTATTTCATTTCATTACAAATAAATTGATTATACCGTGCTTTACATTATAGTCAAATGACACTGTATGATATATCATCGTTTAATGATGTGGTTTCTCGTTTATCTCCCTCTTCTCCATCCATGAGCCACCATTTCCCTCACTTACCAATCTATGTTATAAAGAACATGAGCATGACGTGTAGTATAGGACATCTAGAAAAAGATCGGCAATAGTCTCTCTCGTCTGAAACTGTATTTGTTCTCAACAAAAACGAGCCTAACATCACATGATAGCAATAAATTAAGAAATTTTGACCCTGCATAGTTTAACTATGGTATTTCACTCTTTCTTCAAGAATAAGATTACATTTTAGCCTCCAAGGCGTCATAAAAACTCCTTGCATATCGCGCTCGAGGTTCTTTGTCAAATCAATTACCGGAACTCTTCCGTGGTAACCATTCTATACCTTTGTGCTGATAGGTTACGTATACTATCGCGATTTTCATGTTGCTCCTTTGTGAGATACCCTACAAAATACTTATCGTTAAGACTCACGTTTCAAAAACTCATTTTGGTTCTAATACATAACGTATTCTTCCGAAGTGCCAGAAGATATTATGACAATCTTAGAAAAAATTCTTTCTACATATATTACCGCGCTAGTTCTGATATATAAATTGTAGTTTGTTGATTGCTACATGCTCGCCAGTGCAGTTCATCTTACGTGCAGATATACATGCTTAAAGAATATAATAGCGGTGCTACTGTCTCGTAGTGAGACGTAGTTTTCGATAAGTAGACCTCGGATTAATACTTCAAATAGCTATACTATCTGTGGTGATAGCATCTCCTTTGACAGCGGTGGCGCGCCTAGGCACAATTTACACCGTGAAATTTCCCATCTTGTACTGCATCACTCTCCCAGTGTATGTATTGTAACATGTGTTGATCTCAAGTCTTTGTGCATATATCAAGCCTGAGGAACGTAAAGTTATCAGAGGCTGGTAGTCTTATTCAATTCGAACTTAATAGGAACCAAATTTAATACACAAAATCAAATACCAAGTATAACGTTTAAGGTTTCAAGACATGCCAAATTATACCTAGTGACCGTCATACTAGTTATGGTCATAGGTACGTGCAATTCCTCACTACGCCTACAAGCCAGTCCACCAACACTTTGATATAACTGGTAAATTATGGGCTCTCCTTCACATATGAATGTCCCCGATCCCGTGAATATAATCGAATTAATATGATCCTTCATCGTCAACCTGGATGCATTTCCCCAATAATATGATCGCAAACGATGTGTTACTGTACTCCTATAAACCCGAAATCGGAAAGATTTAGGCTTCACTTGGAATAATCGTCTCATTACAGTCTAATCCTCAACCTCACAGAAAAATAATATCAGAATTTGAATACTCTTGGTTTACACGCCTATAATATGTATATTATACTAGACAATTATGATATACATGTACAAATTTAATTTAAATAAACTAAATGGATAGACAAACTTGAATATCAACATATTGAAAAAATAAAATAATTTGCTTATTAAATAACAAAAACTTATCAAAATTCAAAGAGAGTACTGCAACCAAACGTGTCTAATACTCGAGATACCCATCATAAGCCACCTAAAACAAGTCTATCTGTACTCCACGGTGGAGCTGTACACTTAACTCATAACGGTGGACCCCGCCTATGATATTCCTCGTGGAATATTCATCCTCCCCGTATATTTTCCTGTCGTAACGGTCTAATGCACGTGAGAAAAATACTAATCTATTATTGGACTGTAACCTTTGTAATAAATAGTTATTGTGAACTGCGTACATGCATAATTAGCGAAAGCTCTCCAGAAAAGTTCTAGAAAAGCGAGTAGAACTATATGAGAGTTGATCCATTAGAATTGTGTGTTTTAACTAAGGTTTTGTACTCTATTGGTTGTTTAATGAGTCATGATGTCCATTGACACCAACAATCTACTGAATTGGTATAAGTGTTACTTTATTCTTCGCCTGAACCATGCTGAGTAACAACGGAGTTTTTATATGCAGGTGTTATTACAGATCATGTTTCTTAAATACTTACTTTATTGACCACTTATAAACTGTAATTCCCCCTTTCGAGATTTTGCTATTATTAGAACCGCTATGTGACGATCACCCATGTGAGGTTGACCAACAAAGATGCAAACTCGTCATCAGGCCCGTATGAATGGATAATAGACATAGTCCCCCCACATTTGGAGCAGCATCTAGTGACTTCGTATAGTGTCTGTTCCATACAATGTAGGAACGTATGTTTTGAACTAGGTTAGGTGACTGTACTGGTGGTTTGTGGGGAAGTTGGATATTATCGATTGTTCCGTACGTAAGGCTGAAAATCTATTTTGGCTAATCTATTTACTGATTAAATCCATTGTTGATTAATTTCAATAAATGGGAATACATATACATGAAAAACTGATTTTTACTTTTAGTGTATTTTTTTAATTTCTTAATTTCAAGGTGGTTATTCATGGTAATATAGTATTCAATTAGAACTGCGTTATTCATTAAAATATTTCTTTCCTTGACGTCAGTGCGATAACAGATCCTTTTACATGTGCATAACGAGTACCACAAATTAGGATACCAAAGAAGAGGGTACGACAACTACGATTAAGTTAACATAAAATTCATGCGTAAATAGAATTATATAAAGGGAGAAAATAATCTTAAAGATTAAGCTCTTTTTTGTTTGTATTAAAATAATATTTGATATTGGCTATTGAAATTTAATTTTAAGAATATTCTCATTCTTATCAGCGATTGCTGTTTGTGTGGTATTTCTAAATTACGATCCTAGATACCTCAATATCTTGTGCACGCTGCCTAATTACCACTTAGTATCTACTGAGGTATTCTTGAGGTCGATCTCTCGCTTCGTGCTATGACGTTTCTGTTCCTGCTCATTTTTGCTGCTTTTGTGTACATGTAATTAAATTCAATGCACTGGCTCTATCTGTGTGTCTTTTCACATTTTACCGGTGCTCTATGATACCTTTATGAAGCGCTATCTTATATTTATGTTGATAGCTCGGAGTAAGAGCCAAATTGCTCTAATAAAACTCGTACGAGCTTGTGTGTATTAGTCTTATGTATAACAACCCGCACCCTTTGAATAAAAGTCCAGCCTGTACCCTGATACTTGAAGACTTATGTCACTCTCATAGAGCGTAGTGTTTGATTGGGTGCACGGGGGTCAAATCGCGCTCTTAACTCAACCACATATTTCCTCGCTTGACCTACCCCTATTTAGGGGAGGGGCGGGGGACTTGGGGACGTATCAGGCAAGTATCTGGGTATAACTGAGCCCTTACTGAGACCAGTTAGACCCCAGTAAGACTCCCATGCAGCTCTACGTTCCCACTTCCTCACCGTTGCTGTCCTCTCACCTTCATTTACCGCTGCGCGCCGATCTAAAACACTGAAATATGGCTCCTGCACCCAAGGCATCATATTTGGAGTGATCTCATAAGGTGATGGTTAGGCGTTAAAGTTGGTGGGAGGGAGTGATGTCGCAAAAGGACAATCATCTTCCTCACTTGACGGGTCGGCTCCCTTTCGATTTTTGTGTTGGTGGTTCCCTAAACTGCCCTAAGAGTACACATCAGTGTACATCATGCACACTTATACTTGTACAATTAATGAACCATATAATAGAGAGTTCTCCAGATAGCATTTTAACAAAATACTGAATTTACGAGAACAAAGTTTTCGTACTGAGGGCAAGAAATTTTAATACAAGGTGATTTACACCCATCCTCCCCCCGCCCCTCAACGCCGCAGGCACCAGGACGTGGCGAATAATAGCATATAGAACACTTAGCAAATTCCACTATATTATACTTATTCAGAGCTTTCCTATTAATTTTCCCACTTTCCGCTTGGCCCTGTAGTTGAGTCCAACAGTAGTGCGGACGAACTTGTCAGCTTTTGTCTTGACTCAAGATTAGTGGGACGGATCCAAGTGGACAAGGGGGCATTCTAAAGTTCGCACGCTAGAGGCGCCGCTCACCCTGTAAGTTTTGATTTATTCAGATATTACATGTACATTTTATTTATGATCTTTATTTACTCGTTATATTTTTTATGTGTTTTTTTTCGCTTGTTTCATTTCTAGTCTTTTTGGTGATGGTTTTGAGTTATATCTTTCCCTTTTGCGATGAATTGAGCCACCTGCAGTTGCAAACTGCTAGGTCATTGGTTTTGAACGTCAAATTTCTAATCCTTGTAAGTCACGCATCGACTAATAAGGTTGGATGATTTATTTACTGTGGTAAATCCAAGTTGGTATGTGTTTCTGTGGAGCATATATTGGACGTGTTTTTACCAAGTGAAGAAAGTTACCGAACATATTGTTCTATATAGAGCTGATGAGAGAGACAGTAGTGCGTCTTGTTTGCGCCGAGACGAATAAGTCCTTGAATTTGGATATATTAGAACAGAATTTGGATATTTCCTGGAATCACTGAACATATAAGTACGTGATTTACATTGATCTGTAAATTATGCTTGATACAAGGACCGGCTTCAATGATACTGTTAACAAGATACGAGAATTCACATTGATAGTTGAGTCCCAAGATATGTGCGAATACTCCTCGAGGGAGGGCTATGTCGGGAAGTTCATTCTCTCTCCCTGGAACATTTAGGGTGCATGTAGCATCTCCATCCCATTCCGTAGCGCTCGATATTGCTCGTGTTGGTGGTGGGTCCGAGCTCATAGTAGGGTCAATTGTGGACTTGGCAAGCAACAGGTTACATAACACGGATCTCAAGACACCCAGACCCCTTTCATTGTCGTCACATTCTTGTATCCGACAATTAGTATAATGTGCTTGCAATTAAAGCTGGACCCTTTATCAGCTCATGAGAGTACAATCAATCCCAAAATTACAAACATGCTCCACTAATATCTGTTACGCCATAGGGGTCAGTTTTTCAAAAGCTCCAGAAACGCCAACACTACCTGTTCAAATGTCAGTCAAAGTTTTTGGATCACCAGATACGGCAAAGATCCAACTTCGTAACCTGACTCGGTGCTATGTCATATACCGTACAGCTGCCAAGGCGTGCAAACCAGATCCTTGGGGTATCGAATGTGGTGCTACGGTGCATAGACTTTTGGACGTGATATCAAGAATTCTCAAAAAGCCGTAACCCTATTTTGGAATGATTAATCGTTTATTCTATTTCCATAATTGAAAGAATCATTGTTCTGTTATACCAGTACAATGAATCAATTCTACATAGACAAAGAAAGATCCAGCGAATAAAACCCATCAAGTGCGTTTAACCACACAGTACATTTTCTGTTGAATGGTTCAGTCCAAAAGTCTGTTAATTGTCACAATAGGAAACACAAACACAGGCCTCTGTACATTGTCTACCACAATGTAATTCAATTAGTTTTCTTAAGTGAGCCCTTCCGTGGCTTAGAATTTAAAGATCTGATGCCTTTTGCGGAAATCATCAATGAAGTATGGACGAAGTATTTTACGCTATCTTGCAAATGGCCCCAAAAAGTATCGACAATTCAATCGTAAATTCGTTTGCCGTGCATATTTGGTTCTGAGGATTTAACTACTTCGTAGAATGCCTTTTACGTACTTGGATGGACTAATAGTTTGGTTCTTCGACATGAGTATTGCTTAGATATTCCTTTGAAATCTCGTGAATATACTAAACTTATGTGTTGTAATTCTTCTTAACGAATGGTCTAAAAGACCTACACCGAACTCGGCTCTACGATCCATCATGATTACACATTTTTTTTATGATAAAAAATACAGAAATGCGTTCAATGGTGGTTTGAATCGTAAAATTTTACGAATATCCGCTATCCATCGAAGCAATGATCCGTGTTCTTATTACCACGGCTGCAACGTTAAAACAAACAAGATTCCGAACGATCTAGCTGCCGAATGATGTGCGCTTGACACATCTAAAAAAGTATTAAGGTATTGTGAAATTGAGTTAGCATTATATCTGCCAATTCTAGGACTTTTGGGAGATTTACTCTTAAAAATGGATTAAATAATCATCAAATTATTTTGTTATGATATTTAAATCAGAAGCTGAGGAGTAAACCATGCTTGTATACAATTTACTGCTAGTCTGTTCGCGATAAAGCTATACGCGATCAGGCTACAATTTCCGGAAAGTTTCGCCTGATATTGTAGAACCAAATCCGAGAACAAGAAGCTAATCGTGGCTGTCAGTAATTGGCCTTTATATACATATTAGATGATTTTCTGAATGCCACTTCGCTATATCTCTTCGCCAATAGAAGCATTAAAACATCACTTTGATTTCTTTTGTGGGGTCTTAGAAAATATCACATTGTGGTATCATAAAATTAGTGTATTATAAGGTTACAGATTGAGATACCCTTTCGCTAGATGTAAATCTTAAAGAAATAACGCATTAGGTGGTTCTAAGCATTGTATTACTTTATGGTGCACCTAATTCAAAATAGACCGTATTAATTCAAATTAGATAATTATTTTGAAAGCTAAAGTCATAAGTATGAAGCAGAGTTAGACTATTACATTCAATACATGTTGGTTGTTTTCTTGCTAATTTAAATAATTTAGGTTTAAACTCTACATACATTTAAATATAAAAATACACTAACCATCACCTATCTTGCCTGCTGCTTCGTTTTCTATACGATCAGCGTACACATAATTGCATAAGGATACAAAGTAAACAGAAAAATATATCCCACGAGTATGTCTTCAGTTATATTGGAATGGTTAAATGATGACTGGTATCGGATTGGTTGCCAAAAGACATTAAATTAATATATCTAACACATCATTAAAGGAAGATTAAAAAATCACTAATGGCTTCTGTGTGTGGAAGCTAATAGTCTGTCGACAATATGTTCGACTCAACAGTATCATCTTGTAGAATGCGCCTATTCTTACAATTTGTTACACAACATTGGTTTAATCGACTAGGTCAACAAATTAGACTAAATGAATAAAGTATGTTATGGCAAAGACCTTATTCCCAGCGATTAAACAAGCGGCGTTACTGGTTTGTTTGGGCTAGGATGATAGGAAACCGCTTTAATAAATGCCCCCCGTGCTCCCCGCGTGGGTAAGGCTCACATGCCAGGCTGTTTTAAGCGGATGCTTTTGCCGGAGGATTAGTCGCATTACGCGAGTGAATCGATTATCGCAGAATTAGCGCTACACCGTCACAGCCTATGCCATTAAAAAATTTTTACTTGCTTAAGTTTTTTTTAATTGGATCTCAACAGCGTTGTTCATGCAATTTTCGAAACGATGATCGTCGCAGATGAAAGCTTAATGATGTAACCGTAGGCCTTTTAGTAAACAGAGCGAGTAAATAGTTGGTTGTTCATTCTAGAGGAATCACACTGAACATACCTGCTCTACTAACAATATTGAACAGGCTCTCTGATTCCAAGTCTTATCCATCTTTCTACTAAATAGAAGCTGTTCTGATAAAATCGGTTTAGATTTATGATAAAGAGTGTAGGATCACAACAACAAAATCTTTACCCAAAAGGTGAGAGCATTCTCACGAAACACAAAAGTTTGTAATAGAGTTTTCGCTCAGTGGAAAGAGTTTAATGGATGCTGATGTGTGGGAGCTTTAGCAAGCCCGGTGGGCTATTAGAAGGGACAATACCAGTCCCGCTCTTTTTGGAAAGGTGACAAGGAAACTGAGCTGGTTGGGCGACAGCTTTATATGAATGATATACTTTTGCCGCACCCCCCCGGCCTCTCATTCTGAGTAGATACCAAAGCCCCTCATCACACCCAGTGTCCAGGGCGATATGCCGCAGTTCCTAAACCCCCATCTCTCCCAACTTTATTTAGTCAGTCCAGTGATAGTAATCCATAGTGTTTGTAATTTCGCGTCATTTTCACTGTCATTTGTACGTGATGGCAATAAAGGTGTGGACATCTCTCTCTCCCTCGCTCACATCTCACTTTAATCCTTAAGTCCTCCCTATTATGTTCAACTCATCATGTAAATCGTGTAGGCAATATGTGGAGAAGCTTATTTTATCGAGCTCTTTCATCCAATACCCCCTTAGTGTACTTTCGGGGTATTGGAATTGTTTGTTATATGTGTACTCCCACCCGCCTTACTTTGAGAGGTTATATTCGAGCAATTTTGAACAAGTTTCTTTCTTTAATTTAACTGCATATCTTCAGGATTTTACTTCACTTCTCGGTAAGTGAAATTTTTTAAGTATTAACTCCGTTTTTGTCCTTTTTCTTGTCAACATCCAATAAGAGATATTGTTGGCCCCCCCCCCCCTCCTTCGTTTTGCTCAGAAAAAACCGAGATTACCAGTACGTCCTCTTTAGATGGGTTTTAGAGGTTGTGTACTAAGGAAAATCAATACCAATTTGTAATAACACTACGTTTGAGGCTGACACAGGTGAACCGATTATTTATGTGGCGACGATTTGTTTTATGGAACTTCTCTCATTTTTTAATTCCGTTTTTTTTTGATTTCATGCGGGAAAGAGTTACGCTCCATAGGTGTAAGTGCTATATTAGTGATATTGTTGAGGTAGCTTAGACGCAGATGACGAATTCTATGTTCTACGCGACAAATTTCTTCTTCTCAACCACATCCAAGATGGAAAAAGTCATTTGGTTGAGTTTTCGAAGTTAACCAGACAATAAAGATTCAGCACTTACAATTTCTCCCTGCTAATGTAAATAAAAGTGCTTTCAGCACAGTGCTTTTGTAGGTAATGTGTTTTGAAAGGACAAAGTTTAAGAAAATGGTGCTTTTTCATTCAGTCAAAGATTCTAGGCCCCATTTCTTTTTAAGTACAGCAATAGGAGCTATAAAAGAAACACGACTTAGAGTAACATGGGAGCTTTTGTAGTGTGGTTCCTAAATTAACACTTGTTAAAGTAATGTAGCAACTAAATCAATCAGGACTTTAAAATTGCAATTCTGTTCTAAGGATAATACCTCGGATTAACAGCTAGACAAGGGTATCACTACGAATATTACAATTACATTAGGTTTTCTCGACCCGATTTTTGGCACTGGACACTTTAAATACAAGTACAGCGGAAATAAGGGTAATCATCTCGAACAGTTGGCTAGGGCTATAATCTTACCATGCTTCAACATCTTACTAACTTTACACGCACTAGAAATTGCACGAGTTATCCAAATGCCATATTTTGGAGGTACATGTGCTCCAAAACTGATTACCAATAACCAGTGGAATATTATCACAAATCAGCAATAAGTGCAATAAGCTAACGCAATTAAAATAAGCAGTATGGGGCGTTAACCGCATTCAAATTGACGGGTCAATGTACGTATTGGAAAATAATTCTTAGAATCTCGAAACTTTCCTCCAAAAAGATAGTCGGAGTACAACCATTGACACTCACTTTAATGTTTTTGGCCATATATTTGCATGTGTCTAACAATTAACACACTAACCTCAAGATGTCAAACCTATTTTCAGTAATGCTTCTATGTCAGATAAACTACAGGAACAATAACTAATTTAAATAATTACACAATCTGGAGTGACAACTTCTAGATAAACATATCAAATTTATGAATCGCAAGAAAAAGAATGAGAAGGTCAATGCATTCTTACTCAGGTAAGAAATAAATCTACTTCCTATTCTGCCCACCTCGCAACGGTCCTCATTGATCCAATTTTGAAACCTGATTAGAAAAAATGTTCGTGTGCTGATTGAATAAGTGTGGTGGTTCTCGGTACTAAATATGAATGTCATATAACATAAACTCGGAAGAAACCAGCTGAGAATAGCCGTTAAGCACACTTGATTAGGCGCTCTGGAAACCACAAATGATAGGGGCCTAAGGAAAAGTATGAAGCATCGAGATTTATTTAACTTTTTTACAGATATTAACCGGAGCTGTGCCTGCTGAGGGCGGTCCATTACGTCAGTGTCCATCACATAATTTATTAGTGTTTACCTAAGTATAATGTGGTTAAATTGTGAACAAAAAACGTGTAGACCCAATGTAAAAACACTATTCACAAGGACAGACTTAGTTAATGGGTAAATAGTGCGGATACTTTATCCTCTTACTCGAGAACAGCAATTTTGCTCACCACAGGGTAAAAATTTCAGTTGGAAGAAACTCGATAAACTCCAGCCTAGATATTCTTTTTTCTTCGCAATCAATCATCAACCCCAGTACACAGCTTCCGTACCCAAGATATTCCCTGCGCGGAATTATCACATCGTTCTCTTGGCGAACTAAGGTGGTCCCGCAAAGAAATGTCTGTAACAGCGCCTCTGAATAAAACGATTATATACAGTAAACCCATACCTAGATTCTTTCGTAAGTCAGCGTCATATGTTATCCGCCAAGCTTTTGTAAATATTTTGCCATAACTGAAGCATTTATTTTGTGAATTGTCCCTCTTTCAACCTTAATATCTTATTTGATGTTCGTTTTTTTTAATTGAGAAAAATAAGACTATGAAGACGAAATAGTACCCCGCGTAGGAATTCTGTGGACACCACAATATTTCTGGTTTAAGCGTCATTATCCTGGAGGAACAGCCCAGCATGAGATTTTACAGAAACACTCTTTGGACGTGTACACGAGATATGTATGTGTCAAAATAACGGATGGCTCAGACGCTGTATAATATGTTACTAAGTTCAACAGCACTTATATTTTATAAGCGCAGCGGTGTATATGGCTCTGAGAACTCTAAAGCGGGATGGTAAGAAAGAAAATGAGAGCAGACTTTGTTCTGAATAACCGAAGTGAGACGTTGTCACTCCTGGCTGGAGGAGTGCTTCAACACTGTTTTCTCTGACTTTACCTCAAAAGAGGGGTGCTGGAAATCAGTAGAAACTTCTGGTATAGCTCCTTCCATTCTTGTGTAAAGATCATAAAAAGTTTTTGTAGAATAATTACGAATTTCTTTTTATCCACTTTCCATGACAAAACCGAATGGACGGACACACCCGTTAACCCCTTGCAACCGTCTACTACGCGAGATATATATCATACTCCTGAAAGTGGGTGTTCATCTTAATAGTTTGTCCGAGAAAAAGAGTGGACCATGAAAAACCGGAAATTCGGCCGGTATCTCAGCGCCCGGAAAGTGAATTTCAAAGAAAAAGAAAAAAAATATCGAGATTTTATATCGTTTAAATATGGGTATCCTGAAAATCCAAAGGATCTACTAGAGACATCTCTGAGAAAATCGGCTCGGAGCAAAAATGAGGAAGAATCAGCAAAGTACAAACTAGAAATTTCTTACGAGTTAATATGAGAACACCGTCTTCCCGAAGTTTACTACTACATGTCTAAATTCTTAACTCGGCTACACTTTCTTGTATCATAGACATTGTAGCATGATATAGTGTTCAACAAATCCATACGAGGAGATCTCATAACTTAGAGTCTCCGAAAACACTCTACTTTCGATAAAGCTAGATTATATCGGCTGGCCTGAAACATGAAGATTCAACTGGAAAAAGAAATGCGTTTCCTCCTCTTATTTTTTACATATTATAAATCGCTTTATCATAATAATTCGGTCTTGTAATTTACTTCATTAAGGCTGACTGTCTTTACCACAATCCTGAGTTACAGTAATTGTTCATACCACTCGTTTACAAATAAAAAAAAGTAACCAATTGTCATGTTGACTATTACAAATTGGTGGGATAGTCGTTAACCAAAAAATAGTTGGTGGTTTTAATTTTTTGGAAAGAAAAAAGATGGAAACTACGATTTTTACATCACTGTTACCGGTGTTTCGGACCGAAAGTGGATCTCGTTCCCGAAAATATTCAACCCCCCGAGGGGCGTTGTATACAATACAATAAGTAGTAACGCATTAGTCTCGATCCCGCACTGAAAAGTACTTATGAATGTGTCTGATCTTGATCTCGTTTTTCTCACGAACAAAAGAGACTCACACGAATAGAACTCAGTTGTCTGAATTCTTTTGTGACACTGGGTAATGAATCGTCTTGGACGTACCTGGATGCACTTGGACTGATAAACAACCATACACTCTTTTCATGAACGTTACGCGGTATATCCCACTTCTATAGTTTCTACAAATATACAAAATTTTGCAAAGGTCAAACAGTTATATTTAAAACATAATGCTGCTTAAACGCAACTATTTAGGGCATAATGGCTTGAAATAGAATATTATCGGGCGAAGATTAATGATAAACTTATTAAGTTGAAAACCATAGATTAACCCGGAAGGAGGACTTTCGGTACCTACACGTTGGTGGATATAGTTGGTTTCCTTAATTCAGCAACGACATGATATATCAGAAAATAAACTTGTCCATGACATGCATGAATTGATTCCATGACAAGGCATGTTGGTTTGGAGACTACTCGATTCTTAGTTTAACACTCAATTCTTCGATATGTTCAACGACTCCCCTTTTTCTGTCACAATCAGATAATTTCACCGAACTTGCATGCGCGCCTCACGAACTTGCCTACTTAGATTTGTAGATTAGAGGGTTGGTTATATGGGTGGCACCAGGTCTTTGCCCCGTAGGTCTCAGTGATTAATGAGCGAATGATCAGTATAAGGAGAGACTTATAAACGGAACAGAAGAGTCTACCCAAGGCTCTGTGCGCGGCTTACGTTACCTAGTGACCCTGATATTTCTATACTTTGCGCGATTGCTTTATTTTGTAACACTTGAATAACACAATCCGGTTACGGAACCAGGAAGTGAACGGCCGGAGACGTATCTTAGCAACCGACTTCTGTTTCGTGCCACTTTCTGAGAGATCTAACATTGGAATATAGTGAACGGTCTGTTCACATTCTATCTCAATCTTTTTACCGTTTTCATGAGAATGAAAGGTCGCCTCCTGCCAAATGTCGTGAGGGGACAACACCAGGAGAGAATAGACTTTTTTATGTATCACCACCCCCTTCTTCTCTGATATAACAAAACATCCAGGCGAACTAAATATCGGCACATAATTCTTAACACACGACCGGAAAGTGGAATTTCTGAAAGAAATGAAATAAAGAACTAAAATAACTACGCTGTCCTAGGTAAGATGGAAAAGGAGTTTACCTTTTGAACAATTCCATTCCAATATCAAATCTTCTTGATAATTAAGATAATATTTAACTTAAGAAAAAATCATCATTTCCAACACCACTTCGAGACTTCTCTATAATCGAAGGCAATTTTAACACGCAAAAAACTGCATAAAAAATTAAGAAAAACAAGAGAATAGCAATCTCATATTAAACACATACAAGATTTGGTAAAGCATCAAAAAATAGCATAACAAATCAAGTACAATCTTCTATTGTACCCAGCCTCACTTCCCCGTCTGACAACGGGCACGCCAAGCCACCCGTCATATGGTTCGACTATTAACCGTTCAGCGAGCATAGACTTCTACAGCAATTTTAGCATTTATACAGTATTAGGTGTAATAAATTTTGTGCTCACTTCACGTTTACCTCTACCCAAGACAATGATCGATCGATCTGCCATCATATTCCCACCCTGCTGCAGGGACACTTCTCCCCCGCGTATCTCCACAACCTGACGCCCACTTGCTCCTCCTCTCAGACTCTTTGGAAAGATAAGTATAAGATATGACTACATCCTTAATCTTATACAGAAACCACTGGTCATTTTGGTTGTTTGGTGTTGGCATAGTAGTTAATGCGTAACCCTCTTATCCCGCCACCCCCCCTCTACTAGATTCATTCACAATAAAGAAGTTGGCTTGTCAGTTACGATGTTAAAGTGATAATATTATGAATAATCAATAATGAACTCATCTACCATTGAGAAATAGATTTGAACATTAGTATGTCTACCCCAACACCTTCACTTAAGTATCCCTCGTTTTTCCTTCATTCTTCTTCTCATTGGCATCATGTCGTACTCCAAACTGCGTATAGAATTTCAAATTGCTAATAGTTACCAGTATACGGAGGGACTGGCTACCTCCTTGTCTGCAGCTTTACGTGCTTAGCCCTCTCGGAGTGAGTTTCTAGACGAGCCATGGTCAGATAAACTTTAATTTCAGGGGATGAAGGATGATCAAAAGTGATCAATTCTTGCTCAATTGACCTCTGCAAAATACACTCCTTCGAGCTGTTTTCGGTAGTTCCATCTTCATCAGTCACTTAAACCAATTGCAGGCTATAAACTGATTTGAGTTATCTGAATTCGGAGGACCTCTGGAGTGACATAAGCTTAGTTGTAACTCGAGTGTAGCGTGAGCAAAATTACTGACCTAAACTGCATCTACAAAGGAGTTCAATATGTAAACTGTACATGTAAATAATGTAAGAGTATGGGTACAAAATGAATAGGAAATAATTTTGGTCAATCCAAATTTGAGAAATCTTGAATAGTTTTTTTCCAAATAGGCAAAATTTATCAGGTATGAACAAAACTACTAGAGTAGGAGTCATATATATGTTCTCTATTTCCGCCTTAGAGCTTCATTTACGGTCTCGGTAAGACCGATTTTTTCTCCGATAACTCACCGAAATTCACGATCTTCATATAAGCTCTTTACTTTAGGCTGTCGGGCAGATATACTCATTGTAAAACAGCGTTTTAAGTGTTTCAATCGCATGAAAGTGATCAGGGTAAGAGCTATACAATATAATGTGTGTTAATATTCAATTAGCGCATTTACGTTATAAATTGGATGATGAGGCTCTTCCCGTTATCGACTTTTACTAGTTCCCCAAAGCCACATCAGCATTTGTGCGGAATGAAGCAAATTCTGATGGTTAACCGGTTCGCATTCTGAGGCAAGAGCGCTCGGTTCTACGTCTCTCCTCACTGTAAGGTGGCGTAGCGTCGGGGGATGTCGACCCAAACCTTTTTGCATGAAAGAATGATAAGCTTAATAAACCTTCTTAGTGTTACATAAGTCATAGATATATGGCTTTTCTTATAGAAAGAGAATAAATGGTAGTAAAACTAATATTTATTTTTATCTAATAAATACTGTGTCAATTATCAATAGTGGTGGTCAAACAGCAATTTTTTGCTTGCAGAAAAGATACGTTTCTTGTCACCTATTTTGTTTGTGTTTCTACATATTTTAATGAATGGTAAATTCTATTTGATTGAATGAATTTCCACTAGTTGATAGTTATATTATCAAGTTGTTAAAATTTCAATAGGGAATGGATTCCCATGTATAAATGCTATCATATTTGATTTGCACATAATTTGAAAACTAGTAAGTGGTTGAATGATCCGGCCTAATATAGTTAGATTGAGCAAAGAAAAAAAGGATGGAATCCAACTACGATTTTGTTCGTTCTACGACTTCGAGTATATTCCTGTCCGGTATTACCTACCGGATACCGAAAGGGAAGTTAACTACGGCACAGCATATGCGCAAAAGATGGAGTTTTCAATTTTCATCCTGAATTGCAGTCTATGTCGGGAGCGGAGGTCCATATTGTCCCTATATAAACGTCAACGGATCTAATAGAGCACACGCCAGCTGAAAGTTTGTGACACACAATACTCACAAGGTGCGTGCGATGCTCGCTTCTTTAATTCGCTTCATTCTTTTGAGTAGACGATGTGTACTGGGTTAGGGACTGTTTACCACGAACAAATATGTTTCTTAATTGCTCATGGACACTGGTGTAGCTGACGAACCTGCGATAGTGGTCTAGCTAGAAAAAAATTACAAAACAAATATTGAATACTAACGGTACTACTGAAGATTTAATTCAAATTTGTGTATAAATAAGCGTAATTCTTAATTACATAACTCCAAAGCAAACTGCACCTATTTTGCAACCTTTGTAAATTTCAAAATAAACACTAATATAGAGCGAGATATTTATGTGTCTGAAAGTAACGCTCATTGTCTTAGGACTAAATACAGTTTTCGAAAGGTGCAGTAAAAAAACCTCTGGTGTGAAATCAATATAACTTATCATGAAATTGGCTTTAATATACATAGACGGTGGGATTAGATTTGGGATGATGATTGGGACGGTTGCTCTTACCTGTTTGTGGATACTGGAAGTTTCATGCTGGGGTCTGTGAGTGATAACAACTAACGCATCCTGATGCATTCTGTGTAGTCTCAAATTGATTCAACTTTATATATAACTAGCTTTCTCATTTTGTCTCATTTTAAACTAGGATTTCATAATTTAAAATATACTAGAAGTCCTGAAGCGTGCTCACGGGATCGATCTGGCCTGGAGGAGCTGACCGAGATTCCACGTGACATCCGATGATATTAAGTGTGAGCAGTTGTTGTAGGATCGATTTGATAATCAAAAGTTTGGAAAATACATTCGATTCTATGATACGCATTTTCTTCCAGGTCCTCTCTCGAGTTCGGTCGGACGAGGCTCGCGATCACGTGAGACGGACGATCAAGCGGTTACCCCATTGTGACAGCGGTTCTAATAATTACTAGCTCGACGCATACTATCATCACTTAAACCAGCCGCTTAGATGGGATCAGGCCGAATGTGTATTGATGTTCGTCACTAATCGTTTTTCATCCTGGTGCTGAGAAAGCAAACATGTAGTGGGTACCGTAGGACATGGGAAGAAAACGCAGAATAATCACGCCGGCCTGCCTATTCTCCCGTCAGTCTTGGACTTTGACCGGACATTCGGCATATGATAGTCTTTCAAAACGATAAAAACAAAGATATGCGAGTTTCAAGTCCTTTTCGGTACAGTACCGCCCGTGCGCAAACCAGTTTCTTTTTTCTCAATCACCTTCTTTGACATTGGTCTGTACCTTACTGAGATATCGCCTCGACAACCTGAGTCGAACCACGTCGGCCAGTAGTCGCATAAAATCGACGCATACGAATCCATGTACATGTACTAGAACTCATTAGCGTCAGCTTCGAATTTGATTGGAAGGTTCTTCCGTACACTCACTGCATATAAGCTCCCAGAATTATCCCAACTGTATATCCAATAGTCATATTCCTGAAGATATAAGTGGTTTGTGTCGAATAGACCCATATGGACACCATAAGAAAAAAGTACAATCGGCGAAACCTACACTCTTCATATTATTAAGCTAAAATAATAATGAGGCTTCTTGACCAAAAATGAATTCAGTACTCACAAGATGTTTACTTGAAGCAGGCACTCTTTTTAATGAACCGGATACAGGTGGGGCTATCTCACTCCAAAGCTGCCTTCAACACGCGGCATAAGCTTCATAGAATGATCATAAGGGTGATAGTGATTTATACCTGGGACATAGGTAGAATTCAGCGGAACAAAATTACAATACTCAGGTGGGACATAATTTTCAAAAAGGAGATAACAAGATTGGTTTTAGATTTTTTAATTGGGACAAAAAACGAGATAAAGATTTGAAAAAAACTCGAGTATTTTTCACTACCGCGTGACGACCGGAAGGGAACTCTCTTGAAGGTCAAATATGTAAACAACCCATTCGCATAAGTTTGGTTCACTATCATATCAGTACAACGTCTATCACCCTGTAATATAGTGAAAAAATTTCTTGTCTAAACCATAGTTTTTTGTGAGACACATCGATAACTATGTGTAGTAAACAGGATATGACAACAAACTCTTAGCCTTCTAGCTTGTACGAGATAATACTATTTAGGCGATTTCGTAAAATTTTTGACACCCGTAGTACTCTGTGATGATCTCTGGATACCCTCGGATATAGAGGTAGTTATCACTATCAGATCACTTCCTTTTTACTTCGAGAAATCTGCAGAACGCTGTCCTACATTCACAAAAACATCGTTAATGTATAATTTTCAAGGATCCGAGATAGATACACTTTAATTTCATATGTAGCGCGCAAAAGAGAATATAGAGCTTCTTGGGAAATAACAAATCATGGTAACAACAATCGAATGAACTTGTTCTTACGCAGAAATATGACCGTGATGAAAGGTGGACGTTTCTTTTACTCTTTGACCACTATTTCACATGATGTCGATGAATATTGCTGTTTGTTATGGAACGTTAAACGTTGGGTAATTTTATTTGTTTGATCTTTTTTCTGCAGTTTAATGTACTTTACAAATATACATTTATTTCAAATAGAAATCGGATACGGTAGTAAGCGCTAATAGTAAAGTGAAGTGTCTAGTTTGCATGGGTGTTATTTTTGATCTTTGATAAGCGTTATTAAAGCAATGATGTTATTAATTTTGAGAATTTATATTAGACAAGTGTATCACATTTACAAACCATCTGCCTTAAGACATTTTTTCAAGGGTTTAGGTGTAGTTTTCGGAAACCTGGGTAAATTTATAGGTGTATAATCTATTAAATCTCACGTTGTCTGCACAGTCTAGAAACAACTCTAACCCATGTTTCCAGTGCAATACCCAATTTGTAATAAGCACGTTACCACCATAATGTCTGCTAAATATTATTCATTTTCACTTTAAAAAAAGAGAGGCTTTTATATGTATTGCCCGAGACTAAGCTATATTTTAAGTCTATACCGTAGACTTTTTATAATGTACCGACGTGTGAAGAAAAGAGATAATCTATATTATAGCCTAATTTGGTGGGAACCAGAAACTTGTGTCAATCAAAATCCCAGAGAAATACATCCACTCTCGGCGCTGTGATATTGAGGCCCTTCCCTCGATCTGCGCGGAAGGCGAAAATTAACAATAAACCACATATACTTAAATTAATGTTATTGTATCTGAGGATTATTTCCGTTATATCCATTAATATCTGTTCCTGTAAATTCTCAAAAAAATATCCCTCACTCGGAAATCATGTGCTTCATTATAGGAGTATTGAAATGCATCTTACTCGTGCGGACAAAATTGAGGAAATATGTAATAATACAGTGATACTACGCATTGAAAACTTCAACTTTCGGAGTAAAATATCAAGGAGAAATATGATTCTTGCACGTTACCGGTATCTAACTTCAATACTTCAAATTGTTTCCTGGGAATTAATAAGAAAGAAGTCTTTTTTTTGACCATAAACCTGGAAGCTGGCTAGTTCTCGATTCTCAGAGCAGCGAATATTTTGTTTATTAATGCAATTTACACAGAAGACATATAAATCTTAAATCTATAACTTTTAGTATGTATTAGAGAGCAAGGATCTTTATGCAACTGGTTTCACCGATTTGTGGATTTAAAGTGATATTAGATTATCGAAAATCCCATTCCTTTTATCACTTCTCGGTTGAAATCGCAGGACATGTAGTGGCAAAGGCAGCAAAGATATTGTAACCTGATCGATCTAATGTGGTTTCTACAAGCAGCATACTGTCACTTAAGTTTAATAACTAGGCTCGCCACTTAAGAAAATAGGCTTTATTTCAAGATTTGTGATTCGGGTGAGTGCATTCGGTTATTTCTTGACCGGAGTTATTTTCATTAAAGTTTAGATTTCTGATACATGGAGAGATAATTGAATGAAAAAAGAAATACTTGAACAATTATTGCTCGAAACCACTATGGCGCGCCATATCTCGAGCATTGAGATCCGAGAAAGTGTTAGATTTTTATATACCAATTATTTTCTCCTGTCGTACTTGAAACAATATATATGTTTACAAATCTACTATGGTGTAAGAATTTTGATTAGCAAAAACTTATACAAGGGAAGAATAATTATGGGCTCCTTTGAAAGATGAAGGTGACTTAACGCTGCGATTACACCCCAGAAATATAAGATTTATTTCCTTATCATTTACATTATAGCAGCCAAACAAATACTGCTTCCTTATTAGAGCATATATTTACTTGGTGTTGTTCAGGAGTGACAGTGGAGTCAAAATCCAGCCTTCACTGTTTTTTTTGCTTTTATAATCGTAAACATAATATGAGGTGTCTCGTCTCTGAACTCTCTACTCTGATGGATCAGAGGTGCTGTGGATAAGCGTTAGTGGAGTTAGCATCATCTCTCAAGAAGGTGATTGGGTTATAAAGCTTAATAGTTGGGATTGTAAGGTTTTTATAAAAATGTTTATATGAAGTGATGGGAAACAATCTTGGATGTAAGGCAATATCGGAATAAACTTTACGAGATTTTTCTCATGTCTTTTAACCCATAGATGATACTATTAAGCCACTCGCGTATGTAATGAATTTTAGGTTGGACACCGAAGAAAATATTTAACACACTGTATTTAGGTATCCTAGGTTTATAGTTTTTCAAATCGCACGTTCCCATTCGTTATGTTACCATTAACTGATAGATTCGGGAAGGTGTCGTCGTTTTCTTATCATTCTCGATTTTTTGTGACGATGAATGTTGGATAAAATCACTAATGCATTAAGTGGACACAAATATATGTCCTAATTTGAATGAAATTGACTTTCGACTCTCGAGCACTACTGGTATTCTGACACATATACGACATGAAGGCAATTGACAGGTTTATGTGTAACGATATGGCTGTAACAACTGTACTGATTATTCTCGACTGTTCACTCGAAACATTAGTTTCCACTTTCGAAATAAATTTTGTCAGAATGGTTCAAAAAAGAAACCAAGATCTACAATTGATTTTTACATCTAATAAAATTAAGAAAGTATAATTTACACGCTAACCACGTTTCAACACCAAACTACTCCCTGAATTTTTAAATCTATATCGTAATATTTATCTTAACGACTGGACCACTCCAAAAAAAGCGATATATGGCATCTTTGGGGTAGTACGAAAATGTAAAGAAAAACTGAAATTTATGTTTTTTGAAATATCACAGCAGTGTAGTGACGTTTATTTCTTACGCTTTACGGAGGTTGGACAGCCTAACTGCCTAGTTGGTCTGGTCTGTGGGAATATTTTAGGCTCTATTGGTAAAACTCGTCCCTTCATATAACTTTGCTAAGAAAATAGCATATATTCCAAAACAGCCAGAGCTGCCTAGTAAAAAACCTCAAAGCGAGCAACTGAGGGCCTGAACTAAGTTGAAGAGTGATTATACCAAAGATTCGCGTCAATAAGGATGTAATCATTATATATCTCATGATTCACCAGTTTTCTTCTTGATGAAAGTTCAAAATAAGAATATTATGACCAATTGTGTTGCCGAACTCCTATGGAAATGAAGTTTCAACGATATTCCAAATTGACCTGTGTTTTCTCGTGTATGTACTCACCGCCCACCGGAACCTCCCAATAAAATATAAACGTAGACAACAACGTAACAAAATCATATTGGAATTTTAGTCCCTTTACGTCGTTACTCTTCTCCTGCTGAAACGAAGATTACATATCTTTTTATTATATTGTCTCAATTATATGATGCAAACATCTACATATTAATATCTAAATTAAGAACAGGTTTTCTACAAAAATTCAAGCTAAATGATCCCAGGAATTTTTAGTTATACTTTATATTGATGGGACATTAATTAATTGTCATCGTGCTCAACAAACTTTATCATGTAATAAAGTGGTCGTTTACTATCCATGGTACAGAAGGAAAGAAAAGTCGCCCCGATTGGTTCAGCAATAGTAGGCAGACCATCCGTAGGAGTTATTTAAGCGTAGTGGACGAATGGGAAAATGGAACAAACGCAAAAATCTCGGTCAGATGAACAGTGCAGAAACATGCATAACGAACCTAGTGTTCGTACTGTACAGTAGTAAAACAAGTCCTTTTATCAAAAAAGGAAAAGTATTTAACAATTACAGAAAACGTATCTATCTGTATCGAGTTCTCACTATTCAGCACATTTGAGATTCCTATGAAATTAATTGGTAACTGTTGCCAACCGTAAAGATTCAAATCTATTAATGTATAAACGGTAGTAGCTGTTAGAATTATTCTTGGAATGAACCATTACCGATCGCCGTCCCGCTGAACTACCGTACAAAAAAGGGAAAATTTAATAAAGGTCAAAGACTAAGATCCTGCATTGTTATTGTGTGTTTCTTTCTCTCAGGAATCAAATCATCTCAAAGATTATGTGGTACTCAACTTGAAACGGATCTGCATTCGAGTTTACCGTTCCCAGGTGTCGACAAATTACTTGACATTTGACATAGACGTAGGACTAGTTTTAGATAACGTCAAACAATTTCCTATCCTACATCATTTCATCTCTGCT